>JAUMGZ010193064.1:0-13076 GCA_032359645.1 Pododesmus macrochisma | reverse complement strand
TAACTGTAATGGTTTATGAAAAATAAGACAAGTCTTATAAATAATATATTTTTAAGTGGTCAGGAAAGATTAATTAGTTGTCTTTTAAAATCGACAAATGCATATACAGGCGAGCATTTGGTGACGTTGACACCATCTCTGGTTTTAAAGAAATTTAGTAAGGTGGGGGTTATTAAACAACAGTTCTCATAGTCAGCATTTCTTTCTAATCAATGGTCATATTTACTCTGAATTGTAGCCAAACATTCTTTAGGGTATGTAGATGTGCCTTTAGAATGTCTAAAGTTTATTTAAACTTTTTTTTTTTTTTAACTTTTGATGAAATTTTGTATGCCATCCTTACTCTTAGCCATCTTGGTGCGGCTCTGTTCGACATGCAGTGTTCTAGTTTTACTTTAGAGAGCAACAATTTTAATAAGTTAAAATAATTGTTTGCCCCAAAACAACATAATCTGCAGTGTAATATTACAATCTTGTGCGATAATTTTTAAGGCAAATACCAGAGGTTGTTTCTGCCTTTAGTGTGTTATGGTTATAAGAATGAGTCACTCTGGGAAAGTTGAACAGGTTTGAAAATCTATGAAAATTAGTTACTGTGTCCTTGAAAAGTCCTTAAAATCTGGCTTGCAAATTTTGTATGAACCCTGTTGATAGTTTCATTCCCAGTTTAACACCAATGTAATAAAACTATAAAATACTTAGTGTTGTTTGTACATGCACTATAATTTGTGTTCTAATTCATAGTTTTGTTAAGTCAAGGGAGATAATTATATAACTGTAGTTCATGATTGATGTATTATATTTTTAGGCATTCATCAGTAAACTAACAGCATACTTTCGTCGCAAGGGAATCGTCATTACAGACAAACGAGTAAGTTCAAAATCTGTAGCCATTCTTAAGGCAAATATAAGGCATGTTTTGAACATGAAAAAGGATGATAATAATACTGAGATTTGAATCTACCTCATATTAAACAATTATATATCTTACCCTATGTGAAAAACATATTTTACAAATTGGAAAATGGTCAAGAGACCCACAAATAGAAACTCGGAATAGTGGATAAAAATTTCAGGCATATGAAAGTAGAACATTAAGTCTCTGCACCACGCCACAAAAGCAGGTTTTTTTTACCATGTACATTCTAAATGGAGGTATGGCATGTTAACTATAACACTCAGTCTCTATACCACACCATAAGCTGAACTATGACATATCAAAATCATAAAATTAATATAAAGAGTTTGAAGGAAAAGGAAATCACAAGAAAGAATATCGAGTTCAGGGACAATGTAAAAGAAGTTTTTTCAGTATTGTTGTATTAATAAGTTGTACTTTTGTGTGTTTTACAGGTGAGAATGATAATATTGTTGTATTTATAAGTTGTACAATATTGTTGTATTAATAAGTTGTACTATATTGTTGTACTATAATTATGTTTTACAGGTAAGAATGAAAATATTGTTGTAAAATGTATTAATAAGTTGTACTATTATGTTTTACAGGTAAGAATGATAATATCGTTGTAAAATGTATTAATAAGTTGTACTATTATGTTTTACAGGTGAGAATGATGAATGAGCTGTTAACTTGTATAAAACTCATTAAGATGTACGCCTGGGAAAAGTCATTCACGAAGAAGATATCAGGTATTTATGTGTTTAAAGTCTATTAATGTTGTATTTACCAGGCTATGTAAACCTGTTGGCCATCTTGACAATCTTGTTATTGTATCTCTGTAACTGACAGTATTTTGTAGAAGCATTGGACTTTCATCTTTTGGCACATCTAAAAATCAAAATTGGATGCAAATCTGTATCTGCTTAAACTAATAAGAAAATATCAGTAACAAGATTCAGAAAAAACTCAATATGTTCAGCCTAATTTGGTGTGTCAACTGCAATGGGACCTTGGTGTGACAATATACAGATATAGTTTTGGTTATAGTGGCAACATGAATACTGATGTCATGAACAGAGTCTGTGATATCTTAAAGCATGGGACTTTAAACAGATACCATCATCTATGCAGACACAATAGGTGAACCCTTTCCAGGGGCCTAGCCATCCTGAAATCAATGTGGAAGCTAAAAATTACCTCTGGTTGTGTGTAGTGTTTTGAAGTATGATCAATAACTCTCTGTATCAACAACATCAATCATTACAAAGACAGCTACTTTTCAATTAGTTTAGTTAAAACTGTATTTTTACAACAATTGAAATACTGTACAAGTTATTACAACTGTATATGTTGGATAAATCAGGGTGACAGGAGGAACATGCTCAGGTTCATGACCCTGTATCACCCCACTTACAACACCCAGTATGGAATGCAGTCTACATTAGTGAAAAGTGAGTGTCTTAAACACTGTTACCTGAACACCTTCAGCTTGTGGCTAGTATTCACTTAATAATTCTACTAAATATTTTCCAAGAAACAAACAAAAAATCTTCCAAATCAGTTCAGTGATGAGACCCTCTCTGAGTCTTTCATATTGAATATTAACTACAAACTTTTAAACATGTAACTTTTAAATTGTTTGTTGTTTTGTAGAAATAAGGTCTGATGAAAGAGATGTACTTGAGAAAGCAGCAATTGTACAAGGTCTGAGTACTTCATCAGCACCGTTGGTTCCAGTCATGGCCTCCGTGTTTGTTATTATAGCACATGTTCTTACTGGCAATGACTTGACGGTGGCTCAGGTACATACTTCATCATAAAACAGTAACAAAACATACATATAAATCAGGTTAAATAACACAATGAGTCAATTTGTAAAGTAAAACAAATTTTATTTTAATGCAGACTATATTTAGCAAGTAACTCTAATTTTTGTAATATAAGTATTGATATTGTCACACTGTAATATTAAGACACATGTTTTTAGTAAGATGATCAGAAATAATCAAGGCGTTTAATTATTAGTAATATGTAACTTTGATCTAATGTATTCTCCTTTCTAAAATGTGCTGAACTAACACTGTCATGTGCATTTTAAGTTGACAGTGCACTACTGTAGTTTACAATATTTATGTAATAATGTTGATGAGAATTTCATTCCATGTAGGAAGGTTAACTATGATTTCAGGTATGACTTTCACAGTTTAACAACCCATAAATATTTCAGTATATCATTCAGATGATCTTATATATAATGGTATGACTACAATAGGTTTTTTTTAATTTTCAATATGTAAGTTATTAAGACAGTCTTCATTTTTGCTTTACTATGATAGATAAATATAGGTTCCCCTATGAGTTATGATTTGATATCGGGTTTTATCTCACTAAGTTAGCTAATTAACAGATTTTTTTAAAGAACGGAGGCTTGCAGAGCTTCGTTTAAAATCTAAAAATTAACTAATGAGAGTGAGATAAAAACCAGATATTCAATTGTAACAAATTGTGATGCCGTTTTCTCCTACGATTTACTGTCAGTAAAATATAGCTTGTTAATATTTTGAATGCGCATGAATATGAGACAAAAAGTTATCTCCATCCAGGCATTAACAAGAAATAGTCATTTTAATCGCTTTGTTTGAAAATATTAACTCAAGAATTAAAATTCTTTTATAGACAATAGGTAAATATACCCGTTTAAAGAATGAACTATATTGGGTGCATGCATAGAAACGGCGTAAATCATTCTTGTGAGGGGTCACGGTATTGTGAAGTCATTTCTATTCAGGTTTCAGCCAATAGGAACAGTGCTAGGTGTTATCAAACATATGCATGTAGGATAACTACATAGGATAAACCCAATATCCAATCATAACTTGTTGGGGAACATATATATATATTAATTAATTTCTGATGTATAAGTGAGATGATCTCTGATTTTGTATAACTATCATAATAGATTTGTTTAATTAACTCAATTTGAGCAAAGCAAGTCTCATTTCTGTGTGATATTTTGTTCCTTTGCAATTGATTAGATAATGGACAGCCAACGTGGTAAAGATTGTTCCTTTTCCTTTTCCGCTGTAGAGAGTTCCTTTATTACATTTGACCATACATAACAGAGATATTAGTCATAAGTTTAACCAAGATGTTCCATTGTGTAGAGAGTCGGCCTCTTTTATGTTGACTCTACTGTATTAGGTTTATCTCCCTTTGATGATTACAGTAATTATCTCCCCTTTGATACAACAAGTTCAAGTTGCCCAAGAGGATAGATTGTACTCGGTACAATGTAGAAGCTATTGATACTTAAATCAAAAAATCATTGTTATATCAGAAGTATTATTTTAAGAATTTGGGAAACATGGAAGGTCATTGTCATGAGAATCAAAGTGTATAAAAAGCATGCATAGAAAGCGTTCAGGTTTTTGTCACATAACTCATTTATGAACATAAGACATTGGCATGATTCTTATGATCATACTGATCTACCGTAGTGTACACTGAACATAAGACATTGACGTGATTCTTACAGTCCTATACAATTAGTTTACGGATCATAAGACATTGGCGTGATTCTTACAGTCCTATACAATTAGTTTACGGATCATAAGACATTGTCGTGATTCTTACAGTCCTATACAATTAGTTTACGGATCATAAGACATTAGTGTGATTCTTACAGTCCTATACAATTAGTTTACAGATCATAAGACATTAGCGTGATTCTTACAGTCCTATACAATTAGTTTACTGATCATAAGACATTGGTGTGATTCTTACAGTCCTATACAATTAGTTTACTGATCATAAGACATTGGTGTGATTATAACAGTCCTATACAATTAGTTTACTGATCATAAGACATTCGCGTGATTCTTACAGTCCTATACAATTAGTTTACGGATCATAAGACATTGGTGTGATTCTTACAGTCCTATACAATTAGTTTATGGATCATAAGACATTGGCGTGATTCTTACAGTCCTATACAATTAGTTTACGGATCATAAGACATCAGCGTGATTCTTACAGTCCTATACAATTAGTTTACGGATCATAAGACATTGACGTGATTCTTACAGTCCTATACAATTAGTTTACGGATCATAAGACATTAGCGTGATTCTTATTGTCATACAGATCTACCGTTAGTATACAGAGCATGCATCTTACAGAGCTTATATATGTAGCATATTGCATGTGAATGATCATTTCAAAAATTCATTTGTTTTATTTACACAAATGTATATTGCTAGAATATTTGTTCATCTTTGGCTTTATAAATTGTTTAATTTTTATAAAATGAGTTTAATTTAGCATAATACAATATTAAAATAATGCTATTCTTTTGAGACTTCATGCCTTATAAAATACAACATATTTCAGTGCATCTTGACTTAGTATATATATATAGAGGTCCAAGGAGGACATATATGTAACTTGAAGATTAAATACTATAAGTTTAATACATACTTTGTAAGGTTTACAATCACCTTATATATAAAGGCATATCTCTGGCCAGATTTTATTTTAGAAATTTTACATTCATTTATTTTAGATTTACCTCCCTCAGTTTTAGTTTTACATGTAACTTTCTTTGGTAAATTTTACACCAGTCCTTTAAATCTTGATGAACCTTTGAAAAATGTTGGTTTTAAACTGAATTTACGTACATTCCTTCATAATTATAAATCAGATTTCAATTTTAATGAACCTATACTTATTGTTGGTCTTAAATTGACTTGAAATTTCTTCATAAGGTCTGTTCCAGAATCAAAGTTGCCAACTCTCCCTATTTAGGAGGGAGTCTTCCTATTTTTCACACACAGTTTTCACTTTTGACATCAGTATAATTCCTAAACCTTGTTTATTAATTTACTTAACTTAGTGTATTGCACAGAACTGCTGAAATGAGGCAGTTTGCACTACTTCTTTGTCATTTAAGGCATTGTATATAATTAAAGACATTTTAAGATTTTGCTACGCGTTTTCTCCCCCATGAAAATTTCAAAAAGTTGGCAAGTATGAAACTTGGCTTTGACTTTGACAAAAAAATATTACCAGCTGATCCGTTTTTATGATAAATTTATGTTAATACAGTAGAAAGTGAATATTTGGATGATCTCAAAACAGGTACAAGATTATAGAAAAATCCCTCCTATCCTATATTTTTGCTCGTATAACCCTTAAAAGACGTTGAGTTGCCTTATCTTTTGATTCATGTAAATTTAACCGAGACATTATTAATCATTCAGTGGAGTTATGAATTTTGTAGAAACTTATGTTTATTAAATCAGATTTTTGTTATCCTCACAATCAGTTTTATATTTGACTTTTTACTAGAAATGAAGACACGTCTTCTACCAGGCGTGGAAGAGTGAGTTTTAACAATAACACTGAAGTGGAGAGCTATACAGAGGAGAGTTCTGATGATGACAGTGCATTGTTTATACACAGGAGTGATGAACACCTCTATAACTTTGATGACATTGACCAGCACAATATGTGTGTGGAGGAAGAAACCTTGGGCCAGCGATATCCGGATCAACAATTCTACACTCCACCTAGAATTAACTATGCAAACAAAAAGGTCGACAAGAGAAGTAGCCGAGATGAACAAATCTGCACACGAGCTAGAGTGAACCCTACAAACAAAAACCTTGACAAGAGAAGAAGCCCAGTTGAACAAATCTGCACACGAGCTAGAGTGAACCATGCCAACAAAAACCTTGAAAAGAAATGCCCACCTAGGGTGTACAAAACAAGCAGAGACGCTACTCAAGATACAGGTAAAATAAACCAAGGATTACATGATAGAAATTCGGTAACATTGGATCCTAACCTGTCACAAAGTAATACTCCAGTACATTATATTGATGACACACAAAAACGGAAAAAGACCAAGAATAATAAGTGTAATGTCACATCTGCAACAAAGAGAAAGTCTGCCCCCATGTTATTAGAAGGTGAAAATGGTCAATATCCAGAGTTTTGTGTTCAGCAAAAAGGAAGCAAAAAGCGCACTAAACAACCAGACATATCAAACCAATTACAGGCTGGTGATGAACAGTTAAGAAATATTTCCAAAGAATCTGATGTAATTGAAACCATGAATCAGCCATGCCTTAAAAAGCATACAGCCACACAGTTGATTACAGTACCATACATAAAGACAGATAAATGTGGGCCCCAGGACAAACAACACAAAAAAATCGATATGGATATACCATACCTAAAACAGGATACAGAGAGAAGCCAGTTTGTGCCAGACAACAGCGATATTTCTGACATTATGGATGAGGAATATAATTCGGATCAAGCACATGAGTCTGTGGTCACCACAGAAGCAAATAAAGCATTGATGGACGTACTTCTCAGAATGAAACAGACAGTAGAATTGCCGTGTCCAGTCCTAACAAGTTCTGAATCTCCAAGTAGTCAAGCTCCGATGAGTACAGACTTTTCTCCTCCACTGCCATTAAGAGTCATTCAGGTATGTTTTATCTATAAATGAGTGTGGCAACATATTAGGTAAAAAAAGTTGTTCCTTAAGGGTTCCATACCCTATATAACTTTTATCCCCCTAAACTTTTGTATTGGCTTTGACAAACAAAAAATTTCCAGCTGATCCAATTTTGGAAATATCTTACAAGTTTTCACATCAAGTTTTAGCTCAGCTGCTGCCATTTAAGAAATGAAATCTGGTTCTTTGAGTGCTTGAAACTCAATTATATGCTTGAGATAACTTTTTATGATCAACTTACATATTAATACAGCAGTATGGTTACATTCAGATGGTTACAAGACATGTACAAAGTAATATCTTACTAGGCAAATGTGTACACAGAGAGGACTAATTTTTTAATTGAGTGGCAGCATTAGAATGTGTATAATTAAATTTCTGTACATGTGCTCAGTAATTCTTTGTTAAAATAATTATACCAATACCTGTATATCATATGGTAAAATTATACAGTGATCTACATTTGAGTTTACACATGCAGCTCACATTTCAATTATATAACTCTAAGTCAAATAATTAGTTCTTATATCATGTATATATGACTGTAAAATATTCACTTGAGTATATTAAACTTTCTTTTTTATAAATATTTAGGAACCTTCTGGGTTGTGTGAAATGTTCCAAGAATTGACTCCACCTGAAGAAAGAGCCAGGCATCCTAAAAACAGAAGGTTATAGCACTTAAACTTTTGTCATTTACTTAATACATGACTAGATACATTGTGTCATTTTCACCATTTCACTTCCTTATACAGGTATTAGGCATATAATTTATAAATTAAAATAAAGTTTAGTTCCCCTCTCCCTATACCTTTATACCCACAAAAACCCAATTATATTATTCATTATAAATCACTTCTACATAAAATTTAGAATAATTCTTATTTCAAATTTTGGATTAATGGGTTATTTTTGCATTGTATCATGTAATGAAAGATTCAGTTTATTGCAGTACATTCCAGCTGACATTACAATATATTATTATAAAAAAGTGCAGCACTGCGATTACATTGTAGATAAAATTGCACATTGAGTGTATGATATAGGGAAATAGGAATATAGCATACAGTATTTGGTTGAGTGCCATATTTCTTCTGCTTCAAACAATATTGCCATTGATTGATCTATCTAGTCAGAATGACATATGAGTCTTGGTCTGTTTTTCATTACATACATTTTCATTGAAAAAAAAGTAATTCAACCTTCGCCTCACAAATATTTTTGATGCTATGATGACATAATCAACATTGCATGAAACCTGTCTACTTATTGTGTTATAACACATGTTCAGTACAACATTACAGATCTTGGAAAACACTTATATTTAAAAATAGCACAATTGACTTATGATACATAATTGATAAGTTTTTGTATCAGCCATTTTTTGTGACACTACAATACATAGATACAGGCAACTTGTATTGTGATAATCAAGTGGAATGAACCAATAAATAATTCACAACATCCTGATCCCTAAAATGACTTAATACTGCTACAGTAATAATGTACCTCAGAGTTGTGGCCCCTTTTCATTTGAAAATTGTGCATAACTTTAACAGTCATTTTCACCTAGAATAGCTAAATTATATTCTCATATTAAATTGAATTGCAAATATATTGCTGCATACTAATATGACATCAGTTTATTTTTTCCAGAGTAATTAATATCCAATCTTTGGCAAAATTGAAATACTGTAGGTACATTGACTTGCTTACTTAATGTAGCATGTTGAGAAGGTGTAAGGTATCCTAGCTATTTCAAATATTACTTGATCAAATTTAAACTTACAAGACATGCATGTTCATTCATTCCCCTCCCCTTAAAAACTTGCTGTATTTGATTTTTGTGAATGTCAGATATATAAAAATGAAGTAGTATTGAAAACAACTTATGTTGAAATATGATAAGAAAAAAGTGCATACATATTATTAAAACCACAGAGGCTATACTAACTGTTAGTATAGAGATCTGTGTTAAAACTTCATTCAGAAAGAGCATAATACAGGATACATTTAATAGTTTTTTTTAAATATATTTTCAGATTGATTGCCAGTTCTATGACGGAGAGTTCAAGAAAATTTGAGGATATGTTTGGAGACGGTGTTTTCTTTGACTGAGTAAATGCAGATTATTGTTGTGGAATTATTGTTAATATCAATATTGTTTAATAGTTCAGTTAACTTAAATTGAGTTTATAAATTAGATCTTTTGTCAGAAACTATATACATGTACATGACAAATAGCACTTAATTGACAGTGCCAGTGACATCTTTAAACTAGTTCATTATTAGTTGACAGTGTTGTCTATTTACTAGTTTATCATAAGTTTACAGTTTCTTCTGTTATTATAACTTAATTGCTTTTTACCGTTTTTTAATATATTTGTAGTTATTTAATATCAAATGCTTTTTGTCCAAGTTTGAACTCATCCAGGTGCACTATTACATTTTGAGTTAAGTGTGTATTTATAGATAAGTATGTTAATACATACAAATGCTAGATATTCATGTTAAAGTAGTTTACTGACTTGTTAATTCTGTTTGGATCTAGGTGGAGGTTTAGGCCCATGAGGTCTTGTTTATGATTTATAATAATCAATTCAGATTTTAGCAATTAAATAAAATTTACCACTTGATCAAGATTTTTCTTTAATCTTTTATTTTGTCTTTAAGCAAATAGGACCAAGCCAAAGATTTTTGATCGACAGATGATGGATAGGTTTGTTATTCTAGGTCTATAAATGGCTTTTTCTCATCATCTTAGCTTTCGGATAAGTACCTAGCTTTTATTTACAATATTATGGCCTAGCATTGATATCATGCCATGTTTAATAAAGAGTAGAAACACCAAAACACCACTTCTTGTTTGAGTTATTTCCCTTCTATGATTTCTGTTTATGAATTTTGTCTGAAGGACTGCTTCTCACATTCTTGACCGTTGTTCATGAAACTTGGTACACATCTCAGCAGGTTGTGTTTGCCATTTATTTTCTATTGCAGTATATTCTTGGGAGTTATTCCCCTTCACACATTTCTTTTAAGAATTTTGTCTGATGTACTACAGCTTACATTCTTTACAAACTTGGAACTTGACACAAATGATCAGTATCTTGTGTGGTTGTCTACCTATGATTTATTTTTTTATTTTGACACTTTTTGTTAGAGTTTTTCCCCTTTAATGATTTCTTTTATGAATAATTTTGTCTGAAGTACTGCTGCTCACATTCTTGACCCAATATTTATGAAACTTGGTACACATCAGCACCCTCTGTAGTTATGAGCTTGCAATTTTTTCATTTTTAACAATTTTGATGGATTTATGCGCCTCTTATAATTTCTGTGTACAACTTTGTCTAAATGTGCATTTGCAGAGTAATTCCCCATATCTGACATTTGTTAACAAATTTTGCACAAGTCTGCCACAATCAATCCATGGATTACACTTGGCAGGGCTCTTGCTGACAGGTCAGTGTCCTAAATATTCATATGAAGAGTTGCTGTGTTTATTTTTTAAAACTTTATATAAAACCACTGTATAAATGACTAAGTAACCTTTTAATGAGTTTTGGTGTCGGAACACTTAGTATAGAATACATTTAAATGTATTAAAACATTTAATAGAATTTGGTTTAAATTTGGTTTTGATAACTTGTTTATTAACCTCATAAACTCTGAGTGTATGTATTGTGGTTTGATGTTGAACGAAGAGAGTTCAATAGGTCAGTGGTGTTTATAAGGCGATACCAACCCTGAAACAGGTGGGAAGCAGCTTCGAATACATAATATAAACTGAACACATTTATAGCCAGATACATGTAACATACCGTTGGGGTATATTCTACGCATTGATTACATTCAGAACTACTTGTATTTGACGTGTCTATTCTTTGCACAGAACTTTTAATTAATTACTGTTGTTAAAATTGACTTATTGATGAAAAAATCACAAGATTTGCCAGCAATTTATGTGATTTTAGATAGTTATTAGTACATGTAGGTTTGTGTAACAACCAATACAAGTTACAAAATATATTCACAAATTAAATACCTTTTGGTTACCAAGTTTTGATGTCAATATGCCTTAATGCTTTTGAAATGTCCATTTAAACTGTTTATTAAGAGGCGCACAGTAAGATTATTCGACACAAAATGTATTACCTGACCTACCCCAAAGTAGCTGTTCTGTCTATTGTGAGTTTATTCATGTGTCAAAGTTGCTCTCTTCGGTCAAGTTCAAACCACAATATATGGTAATATATGGATGTTTATACAGTTTAAATTTGTGTTGGTGCTAGATGAAAATTTAATCTTTGAGCTCAAATATCAGCAAATTTTATTGTTGATGACTGATTTCGAGTAGTCTTCAGTTATCTTCTCTTATTCTAATGGACCATTAGCTAAGACTGAAGTCACAATGACTCATTCTTTTGGATTTTTGGAACACATACTTACACTAACACAATCACCCTAAGCATACTTGCCAAGTCTCACTATTTTTGACTTTTCATATCTTCAGTATGCCATATATCTTTTTGTAATATCAATTCAAAATAATACATCCCATGAAGCATCAGAAAGTATGTCATTTCAGACTATTATTTGCCAAATAGGTTGCATTGTAAGTACTTTTTAGACAATTTTAGATTAATTAGACACATGATATCTCCACCATGAAAATTTTGAAAAGTTGGCAAGAATGCATAAGGATTTCTGTACTTTCTTTGTTTTAAACTGTCAACTTAACCTTTGAACTTTAACATTAACTTTTCAAAGATTTCTATGCTATGTGATGTTCCTGTTAGCTTAATAAAGTTCACAAGTGAGAACCTCGCAATTAACTCCAGGGTTATACAGATGTCATTTATATTTCTTTTTGTTGTGGTACTGAATTGATTGATATGACTGTTATTTGGTTTGTCAATGTTTATTGTTCTATTCATTCCACTTCACTTGTTTTTAAATTATTTCTCTCAGTGTTTCTTTCCACATGTGTCTAAAACTATAGAATTTCATTTCAAGACTGAAATTGAGTTAGTGGTTTCTGTTTCATTTTGGTCACTTTGTAGCAATTTTTTTTATAACAATTGTTTGATTGAATTAGAAGCCACAAGCAAGATAAAATAGGCTTTATTCTGGACCAAGGCTTCTGGTGTGAATGGAAAAACTTTTATCGGATGTAATATTAATCAGAATATATGTTGCCAAATTTGTTTGTTTTTTAACTTTTGAGTGACAGTTGTTGATATTTCATTGTTTTATTTTCTTCAAATTTGGTGCTTTACCAACTTATACTTTGATTTTTTATGGACATCAGTGACATATAAATTCCATAAAAGTATCAGAAATTTTCATTTACTGGTAAAAGTGCCCTCTAAATAACTTCAGTTTTTAAGTCATGCATGATATGGCAACTATCCATGTCTATTTGAAACAAGATCTGAAAATTTCTGTTTGTCAACACATCAGTTTGCCAGATTTAACTATATCAACTGACTAAACACACATAACCATAGGTTATTTTCTCAAAGGGCTGCACTGACATATACAACCCAATATCCATAGGGTTCAAACTCAACTAGAAAGGGACCACACCAAGTTAAAGATATCTCCACCATTGTCTTATATAACCAAATATCCACAGTGTTCAGC
>JAUMGZ010193053.1:0-13077 GCA_032359645.1 Pododesmus macrochisma | reverse complement strand
TTCACCTCCTAGTTCGATCCCCGTCCGGGGCGGCCTAGTGTGAGAAAGTTGCCAGTGACTTGCCGTAGGTCGGTGGTGTCCGGGTACTCCGGTTTCCTCCACCGGTAAAACTGGCACGTCCGTAAATGACCTTAGCTGTTGATTGGACAATAAGCTCTTAATACAAACAAACAAACTATACTGTAAGAGTGAAAAGTCTTGTTTTCAATATAACATGTTGTGTATATAAATCTGAAACGCGTAATGTGTCTGCATAAGTTAACGAGAACCACCCTTATATAGCAGACTTATAACTCGTAAGTATTCAATAGATAAAACTGTCTCCTGTGTCTTTAATGGCAGACTTTATAATGGTTGAAAATACACACTGACACACTGAGGCGGACCACCACTACATAAAATCAAGTTACACAATTATCGTTTAAATATAAACATAAATAAATCCTTTGATGGATGAATTCGGTACTTACATTTCGCCGTTAAGCGACAATAAACAAACCTTTAAGGGAAAGTTTTTGAGCAAATACTTAAAATAATAGCATTACCATAAAATATATGCGGATATGGTTTTATGTATTTGTCTCGATACTTACGTGTTTGCAATGACATAACGTAAAATATTGTATATTATGTATAGATTATTTTGGCATAAGTCAGTATCAAATTATGCCCTTCTTTACGAACAGATATTTTCAGTTACTGTATTGAAGTGCCATAATCAAAGAACCAGTCGTTGTCTAATAGGCGTATGCTTTTTTATGATATCATACCATTTTTTGTGTTAAAGGAATATAAATACTGGTTTGGTTTCTGTTGCCTAATAGTTACAATGTTTTTATTAACACATCCTTTATAAGTTTCCGATTTGCTAGTATATCTTCAAACAGTCGTTTTTTTCCTGCTGACAATGGAATAGAAGTTTTACTTCCACTGACATACACAACTGTATATATATATATTTGTTCGAAAGAAATCGTAAAGATGGCTGTACTTTTCAATTATTTAAAACTTAAAGTTAAAATTACACTCACCCAATTATCATTGTTACAGTCCGTTTTATAATCCTCATCTACAAATTGACTGTAATAAAACTCATCATCGTTAAAACCATCCCTATTTTTATCGTAGTCAACAGACTTGTCATTTTTGTTTACATCTAGCACCGTGTTGTTGTTTTCGCTATTCACAAGTTGGAAATATGTACTCCCATAATTCGTGGTTATAGCAATAGATGGTATATCATGACAAGGCCCTGGGTCAAACACGTCACCATTGCAGTTATCGTTAGATAAAAGCGACATTATGTCCGAGGCGTGGTCTGGATCTCCATCGTCGTAATTAACAGAGTCATAGGCCTCATCTGAATAATCATAATCGCCAATATCATGCTGAAGGTCCTTTCGCTTTGATATTTTGTATCTGAAAAACCAAGATGAGTAAAATCAGATGAAAATACAAAAATGTAACCTGAATCATGCCTCCGATGAATATGATATTTATAAGAGGAAGAAGCCAAAACTCTGAGTGAATTACCTCGTCGCGAACCCCAGATCTTGCTGCAAGCTGCTGTCATTAATGAACGCAAGAGAAGAATTAATTTTGAATAGACAAGACTTTAGTAAATCAGAGCCAATGTGACAACGGTGACAAAAATTCACGATGTTTAAGATGGACAAAAACCGTACCAAATAATACAAAATTGTCTTGCCAAAATTTAAAAATGTGCGCGTAGTCAAAACAGGAATTTTAAAAGTATTCCTCTGGACACGTGTTTCGAACAACCCAGTTCTCCTCAGCAAAGAAATACCTTGACAAACCATCAACAGACGAACTTTACAATTCGACAGCACCAGAATAGAGGAATAACAATTACTTCACAGCAATCCTCATGCGAACCAACTTAAGACAGTTACTAGCACGAAACTGGGATGTGTGATTAAACCGGTTAACGTGGTCTCAGCCTTCCTGCTTGACACAAGAAGTCCGATAATGAAAAGTCAAAACTGTCAACCACTGGTATTAAGTTACATCAAACAAGAAGAAATAGGATCAACAGAACAAACTCTATTGACAAACAAAAGCATTAAACATAACTAAGACCAGCATATTTTCCTTGATTTAATACATTTTAATTGCAATATTCTGTTAAGATTGTAAGGTGTTTTTTACGTTTAATTCTATCCATATGCGTTTAACATTTAAGAAGCATGCTTTATAATTTTTTTTTGCAAAAAACAGTATGTGATAATTTCTTTAAAGGACACGAGAGACATATCAAAAATCACTGATCTTCTTTCGTCTGTTTTGGAAATATATCCTGTTGAATTTGTTGTTGTTTCTTTCTTTGATGAAACATTTCACCTGTTCGATTATTATATGAGCATTAAGTATTGTTTATTTTTGGTGACTCTTTCTCTCCACAAATACTTATATATTAGCAAAAGCGGAGTTAATTAAAAATTATCTTACTTGAACTTTATGACTATCGTTTGTCCATAGTCTATTGATGCAAATCGTGGCAGTATCAGTTTTGAATAACCATTGAAGTAGGCTTTGCCATTGCGAACCATTATTCTTTCTCCATCGTTGACTACTGTATTCTCATTACCGGAGTGATCCGCCAGGCCATCACAAAATGGTAAGTAAATTTCCGCCATGCAAGCTGGAATATTAACCATGTGATTATAACATACAAATAGTTGCAGGTGTTTATTATGGAGACTAGCCTGTGTACTAATACGGAAATATTTTGTTTACAATTCTTATTGCTTTTCTAATAAGTCGTATATAATTTTTTGAGGGTGAAATTAGAAAAATACTTATTCTTCAGAAAACAATATTTTAAAGAAATGTAGTGGCGCAAGTATGAATCGATATCATGCACACAACACATTCTGTTTTACTAGTCTAACTGTTAAAAAAACCCTTAACAAAGAAAGTATCTTTGAAGGCATAACACGAATGTGACGTCATCGAAATATAAAAACAGGTTTTGACGTTGTCTTCACCTTAAGGTGTTTTATTAAAAACAGATATCGTTTTCATGTTCAAACAAACGGTTCAATATAGCAAGACAGAACGATTAATCGCAGATCAAAAGGCAGCAACTTAAAAAATAAACTTTTTATCCTGAAAAGAAGGAGACAGAATAAATTATGATTTAGCGCTCTGTCTTTACGTACCTCGTCAACTTTGCAACAGACCGAATGCGCATTGAAGCAGACACCATTGACATAAGTAAGATGGTTATATATAATGAGATATATCAGATAATTATTACTTTTATTTATGTTGAGTTACCTGGCAGTACTTTACCGTTGGTAATTGCAGATTGTGGATCCCTTCCACTGACACATGCGCACGCATCTTCAACAAAGAAACTTCCCTCTGGACAAGGCATTTCTAACCAATAACCACCATTTTTGATGTATGTTTTGTAGATTTCCCTTCGTCCAAATATTGCTGAATTGTGACATGGCCCTACAACAATACACAGCACACCAACTTTATGCTAACAATTTAAAGTAAGTACATTCATTATATTAATGATATGTTTCGACGAATGTTGTTAATAACATATAACAACCCAAAACAGTGCACGTTCTTGTTAACTCTCGTAGATAAAGTACTGTGGTGACTATTTCATTTTGTAATGCAATTTACGTATCTTTTGCGTTGAACAGACGTGAATATCCAATCCATCCTGTCTTCTTTGTAAGGAAAAGAGTTGCAATACACCAGAACTACACGGAAGCATCGCAGCGGGTGACACATGTGTAGCAGGAAACGCTTTCCATATCGCGAGCACCTGGTTTCGATTCTAGTTCGTGACGTTTCATTTTTTAGTTAATAAATGTATACGTGGTTATTGTTCGGTGCGCGTTCCATGTTTTCCTTTTGTTTGCCAATGTTTACGGCTTTAGAATATTGATTTGGTTATTCGTATTAACTACTTTGTTATCAGTACCGTTCATTCAAGTTGATCATACATGTTTCGTTTTAACGACCGATCCTGCATTGTACGCTTGTAGCGTTATGATTTGATATTCAATTGATGTGGTTTTGTTTTTAGATATTTGTAAAGTGAGGGCCCCACGTCCGCAGGTTAAGAGGGAATTTTGAATTCCGTTATCGGTTTAACCACATCATTCAATTCGACGTACGATGAACGTCGTAAGTCGTTTCGTTATGGTTGCTAGCCTCAATTATTTTTGTGAGATGGTTTTATGTGTTTAATTTTGATCTATTTTCTACGTCTTTTCCTCCGTGGTCGGATGTCACTTTGATTCAGGTGTCATCCTTCCTAAATTGTAATGTAGATTCAGTTACCGATATATAATGAATTACGTTTAAACAGAACTGCGAAGCATTCACAGTTTTTTATTTACTTGTGGATTTATATATATATTGATCGTTTGTTTACGATTGGCTATTATTGTTTACAAAACTGTTTTTCATTGTTGTTTATTCATAGTTTTGTTTCAAATTTATACCATACGAATATTTATGCTATTGTGTCAATTTGTTTTTACGCAATGCTTAATGCGATTTACATTTTCTACGAAAAAGATGTAAACAGTAGCTACCAATCGTGCCGTCACTGGGGACACTATCGGGAGGACACCGTGCTATACAGGCGACATCTCTAGTGCATCCTTTTCCTGGATAATACGCTGACCCCTCTGGACAACAACTAGACACGGACTGACCACCTGTGCATCTATAGAACGTGCGACAATTCTGGGTTTTTGGAGAGGAAGCTAAAATTGGTATCCTGCAATTATCTACAAAATAATATGAAATCGAGTGAATTAAGTGTTTTAACTTGATCAATATAAATTAAAGTTTTTTCCATGGTTCACTTTAACAACGGCTACTATTGTAGCTCAGTCTGACTATCTTTTGATAAATAATTATATCCGCCCTTGTCGTCACATTGCCAAAATCGCAAACTAAATATCTAAGGATTGCACAACAGGTATATGTTGTTGTCTGAAGGTCAAAATTACCAATGTTATATATTATTTAATATTCGTTGAATGAATTTTCGTTTACATATATTTAACCATAAGAAAGATACACCCAGACACATAACGGTTATTTACTATTACACCACAAGGTGAAAAGGTACACAAAGAGCTTACACTGTAACAGACGCTTTGACATAAGTTGCCTCTGTCGTTCAGTACGACATTAATGTGCACTTTTAATCAATTTACCATGTGGACAATGTACTAATGCTTCTTTTCGACAAGTGAAACCAGTCTGATCCCATTTTTCTCCGTACGAACAAGTTCTTCTTTTGGCTGTGATCTTTTCATCGCTTTTGGAACATTCAAAGAAGTTTGCACAGTCGAACGTGTTTGTACTGTATCCAATGCTATTGAAGTATGTTGCATTTACACACACCACTAAAAAGATAAATTAAAAGTTACATTTGTTACTAAGGCATACTACATATATGTCATCTACACGTTTCTTGTTGGAATAAACGAACATAGACTTACGGTCCGCACGTTATGTTTATACCAATATAGAGATAAGGACAGCAGGAGAAGAAACGTACATACATGATTGTATAAGACTGTACGTACAAGGACGATAGAAAATGGTCTATAGAGAGATGAGGAATAGACTGTTAGGAGCACTTGTCCGTACAAAAGGCGTTACATATAATAGTTATTCAATTTATGTGAGTGATCTTTAGCATCTATTCTGGCAAAAATATGTGTTTACCGAGAACTGTAATGATCACATCGTCTACTCTCTTAAAAACGTGTAGGAACAAACACCCACATATTTCTGAACGGTTTTGGTCCATTTTTAAATATTGCATTAGCCTTTCCCTCTGCTGGCGGATAAAACACTCGCTTCTAGTTTTTTAATAGAAGTTCGTGATGTTTCCATTTTTAGTTGATAAAAGTATATTTGGTTCATTTTTCTGTGTGCGTCTAACGTTTTCTTTATTGTTTGCCAATGTCCATGGACTTACGGCCTTAGAATATCGTCTTTGTTTTTTTTGATTTACTATTTTACCTTATCATGCTAGCTTTGTGTAGCAAGAGAGGAATCATTAGAACGAAAGACAATGACAGATAAACAGCAGCCTCAACAAGCAATTTAGCACCCGGAAAAGGAAATTAATTGACGTCACAACAATACTAGTTATCCATGCGGACAGACGTGTGACGGTCACCCAACACAAGACGGGGTGGTGTGGTTAAACCGGTTAAAGAAAGCTATTCTATTTTTTTTTTTTTTTTTTAAATTCGGTAAATACACTTAATGGCGCTGTCAAGTACTAAACATCAACCGCTCACATCAGTTGGCAATAAATTACTAAACTAGTAAAAAGTATGTTTACATATTTACAAATGGCAATTGGAGAAACGCAAATTGGACGCAGCCAAGCAGTGAAAAGAAGACAAAAGAGGCTTATATATGAAAATATCCCATATCAGGTATCAGTCAAAATGTATCATGTATATGACTGCACATACAAAACACATGATTACTGCAATTATCACAGCTTAAAATCCTGACCACATTAAAAACAAGATGGAACAAAGAAATGACGAACCACTAAATCCACATCAGGCAACTCAGGAGGTTAACAGATATTACATGTATAATAACGCCATAAAGATGCGGACCAGAGCGAAACAGGGCGATGTTGCTAAACCAGGTACATTTAATGATACATCAACATTACAATTACATATATTTAGCAATTTAACAAAGACTTCAACAATGAGTATGTACTAACAAAGAAGAAATAGGATTAACAATAAAAAATGTTATTGACACACAAACAAAATGTGAATACAATGTACCAAGAAATTTCAATCTGAAGTCGATCGAACAATTCATAAGGAAAAATGATATTGGTCAAATTGATACCGTTATTGATCATTTATTGTGAAAAATGTCAAGTTGACGCAACAAAACCAGCTGCTAAAATCAGGTATAATACAATCGGGATTAGTACATACTTTCATGCATTATATTGAAGCCATTATTTCCTCAATGTGTAGAAACTTTGATTTAAGACATTATGACTTTTACGAACTCATTTTTACGACACCATTAAGATCGCGATGGTACGGGAAAGTATGATTTAAATATTTAATCAACAAAGACTGTTGACAGTCGGAAAATTATTGAACATTTTGCCTGAGTGTAAACTATTCCAACAATATGTTTGACAGGACAATCTCTGTGCTACTTGCGTTATCCTCGTGGCGATGGAGCTGCGCTGATTTGCATTGCAAAATGACACTCTGACATGACAATTTGAGACGAGTTGAAATGTAATGGTGATGAATTATTAACACAACGTGTGAAACACTTTGACAATGATTGTAACAATGCCAATATTTATTGCGTCATTTAGGCAAAATTTAAGACGCACATTTCTTCAGCTTAACATTTTCGGCGCGCTGTCAACATAAACCAGGATACAGAATTTTGTGTAAAGTTTGGTTTGAATTAAATACAACCCAGTAAAGCAAATAATCGTGTTTGTTGGGAATTAACGTAATCTGTAATACCTTTTAGAAATGATTCGCGGAAAGCATACAGTCCAAAGATTGATACCATCCTTGTGGTTGTCATATACTATACGTTTTACTGATTTAGATTTGTATTGACAAATGATGTGGTTGGTTGGTTATTGAGATGATTTAAAGAGCCATGAAGTGTGTTTATTAAATTTTTAAATGTATGTCTATACTTGAGACTTCTAGTCTCATGCAGGAAGTTAGAAGGTTGAGGCCTCATCGCCTTGTTTTGCCCTGGGTGACTGTCCCAAGTCGGTCCGCGTGGATTACTAGTCTTGATAATTGCTGTGGTATCAATTTAATTCCTTACAATCTGGTGCTTGATTGTTTGATGCAGCTATTCTTTGTTTGTCAATGCCTCTCGTTCTGTTGATTCCACTCATCGTATTTTGTTTAGATCAACATTGCGTTTGTCTTGTCTGTCACTAGTTTGCTGGCCCTTTATTTTGTAGTATTTTCTTCCATCATCAGATTGAAGTGAATCATTGAACTTTGTCGGTTCATTTATTCCTTATCACAGTACCTTTTTGAAGCAGTATATAATATGTCACCTCTAATGTTTTCTTTAATGTTTCATGAGCACATTTATGGTATGAATTTCTTACAGCCTAGAATATCGTCTTGGTTTTTCTATTTACTATTTTCTTCATGCACTTAATCATAATTAGTCAACAGAACATTGTGATATTCATCTATGCAAAACTGTTATACCGAATGTTGATATTTTTGCATATATCAAACATTGTTCGGGTTTATCTATGCTCAATATTCCTTCTATGTATGTGCCAAATGACAACATTGTGGTTTCATCCACCAGTTTAACCACGTTAAATTGAAATGTGGTATGTAATCGCTCTAAATTCATGTGATCCTAACGAACAATAAGACTATTTTATTTCTTATTCTTTGTTGATTCCAACAATAGAGCTTATCAGTATGACAAAGGCACCTGTGTAATTACTAGAAAATGTAAATTAAACATCGTAGGACATGTGTTTGCTGAGTCCTTGAGGAAAAATTCACTTTAAACAAGAGACGTATAGGGCATGGACCTTTGTGTGCATCCATTAACAATGACAAAAGCTAGAAACATCTGAGAAAGATAATTTACAAACCCGGTAAGTAATTAGTCTGTAAAGTAGTCAATTCGAAAAACCAAGACGATATTCTTAAATCGTAAGTCCATGGACATTGGAAAACAAAAGAAAAACGTTGGATGCACACAGAAAAATTAACCAAATATACATTTATTAACTGAAAATTAAAACATCACGAACTTCTATTAAAAAACTAGAAGCGAATACTAGGTCAAACTCAGACTTTTGTTTGCATGTGTATGTAATGTACACTATCAAATATGTTAAATTTGTATGCTCCATTTCACGCAACACATATATGTCAAAAGGTTATGTAACAGAGCAAATACTGAGTAGAAATTGAAAAATGTCACTTAATCAAAAGCCTTGATCGCGATATTGGCAATATTGTTAACGTCGAATAACATTTTTAAGTGGTCAACGGAAGAAAATCTACGTCATATTTTATACAATCTGATTAAGAGAATGGAATTACAAAAGTTCAAACTCAGTCAGAAACACTGGCGGTCACACAAAAAGGGTTGGCGTACGTCGGACATGAATCTGAATGAGAACCATCCATTGAACATCTACATCAAGTTTTGTGAAAATATGACTAACGGTTTTTAACAAGAAGT
This sequence comes from Pododesmus macrochisma, assembly GCA_032359645.1. NCBI lineage: Eukaryota > Metazoa > Mollusca > Bivalvia > Pectinida > Anomiidae > Pododesmus > Pododesmus macrochisma. Next base: position 3,804 of record JAUMGZ010193053.1, on the reverse strand, counting down.
CGAAAGCCATGGTGGCCATATTGCATAAAGCTTGACATACCATGGAGATAATATCCCAAACACGTTCTGTCGATATTGTTGGCACATCTAATCCTAAACATAGTTAAAATATCGTGTTAATGATTTGTTGCAATTGACACCAATACTTCACTTTTTGAAAAGAATACATAATACTTACTTTTTGAAAACATATCGGCAAATTCTTCGGATTGCGTATTGTTTTTTCTGTATGGTTTCAGCGAGGGCGTATAGATATTATCATGCATGTTTGTCCTTGAAAGACCTAAATAAAGAATGAAAAATATATTTCTACGGTGATATTATTTAGTAATGAAGACATTTCCAGTGAACAAAAAAGTGGTACAGTATCACATAAAAGACATAAGGACGAAGCGATTCTACTTCGAACAACCTCCCTGTGCTAGACACCTTATCGTTGTAGGGAGGTTTGCGCGTCTCGATGACCTGGAGAGCTATGCTGGCGGGAACTTGTGTTTCTGGCAGGGTCACCCAAGTCAGACAGGTTGAAGGGAAGAACCCAGGCAAAGATCTGCACGTCCTTTGGAGGGGACGCTAAGCTGGCAGTCCCGTGTACAGGGATTTTTAACCCCCTGGAACGATAAAGGTCCCCATGTAAAGTTCGATAAGAGTAGGCGGAAACGCCGTTGCATGGGCTCATCCTTCTTTCTGAAATATCTCTATGTTTTCGTATCCCGTTCCTGTCGCCGCTTCTCTTCCTATCTTTTGGTTTTTCTCCTTTGGTCTTTTGTCGCTATATCGGTGAAATATTCTGGACGTGACGTTATTATTATTATTAGTATTATTATATTGGGGTTTAACATGACTGTATAGGTGATATTAAAAAACGTTACTCATAAATCTTTCCTATTTTAAAGAAACCCAATTTCACAATTGGCGTCCTTATGATATGTTCACCAAACGTTTTGTTGCGTTTAGCCACGAGATCAAATATGGGGTACGACAAGGGATAGTTATAACATGTTTTTTTTGTGAGTTTAATTTCAGAATGCAACTGCTACAATACTTACAATTGTTAGACCAGGGCAACGTGTTCATTTTTTGACCAGATTATTATACGCATACTACTTAACTATTCACATTGTACAGACAATGAGCGTAGTAGTCCTTGAGCTTTAGTTAATTCATACCTTCCATTTTTGTGTACATGATTTGTCTTTATATTGATAATATACCGTTAAGACGCATGCATCTGATTTTTTTTATATATAAAAACGGACTTTCTGCTTTGAAAATGCCATCCATAATTATTAAAAGCAACACTCTTATGACGTTTATTGAATTGATAAATCCACGGATTCCCGCAAATTATCGAAAAGTATTCCTCACTTTTCTTATTAGTTAATCCTCCTGACAGCTAAACATATTGCGAACTAATGTTGAATTGGTGCCAGCTTTTATCATGTTTAACCTTCAGAAATCACCAAATACATTGGACTTGACGAAATGAAAGTTATTTTCTAAAAATTAAGCAGTTGTCGGGTCGTGGCTTTGTGAACAATGATATTGCCGTTACGTTTAAAGATTTAATCTACAGAATGACATCCAGCATGTTCATGGTAAATAGGTTAGACTTGATTACAAACTACATATCTCACAATGCGATAACTCAATGGATACGCTATGGGAGAACTCTTTCACAGAGACCTCAATGTACAGAGATTAATTAAGAACGTTTTGATTCTTTTTTCTGATCTCCCTCATGCGCCAAACAAAGGCAGAATTGAAAAAATGTCTTCCTTTGGAATAATTCCGTCTCGAAGTGACGGGCATATCATGACTATTTGAAAATTAAATGCGTATGGTGCGTATGTATACCCGCGCGGTCAATATATAAAAACGAAAGTTTGAAAAACACAGCTACAATAGTAAAGCATGTTTCTTGTATTTTTATAACGTTTTTTCTCATACAAATCCCGTCCGTCGTAAACTTTTCACATTTTCAACTTTTTCTCCTAAACCACTGGACCCGTTCCAATAAAGGCCCCCCCCCCAAGGGGCACCACTAGGGGCCAAAAGGGGCAAATTTATTAAACTTCAAAAATCTTCTTCTAATAAACTAGAAAACCTAGAGTTTTATGTTTCGGTGTAACTTAAGGGCATGGAGAACCAAGTTTGTTCAAGGCGTACTTTTGGGTTAAAAATAGGTTACGCGTTTTTGGGGTCAAAGTTCAACACTATAACTCTGGACCTGACGTTAAGCCCCAATCAAACACTATAACAAATATATTAACTATTCACATTTTTGACTTCTTGTCCAAAACTATTGGACTGATTTCTTCCAAACTTGGTAGAAGTCATCCTTGGAGAATGGAATTGAGATGTATTAAAGGAAGGGGATCGGGCCCCAGGGCAAAATTTAAAAATCTTCTTATAAACTAGAAAGCCTAGAGCTTAATGTTTTGGTATGTTGCAACTTTGAGGCATGGAGATCCAAGTTTGCTCATGGCTTGGCCCTGGGGACAAAAATAGGTTACGCGTTTTGGGGTCAAAATTCAAAACTATAGCAAATAGTTAACTATTCACTTTTTTGACTTCTTGTCCATAAACTATTGGACTAATTTCATCTAAACATGAGAAGGGAATTCGAATTTGATCAAATGAAATTTTAAAAATCTTATAAACTAGAAAGCCCAGAGCTTAATGTTTTGGTATGTAGTAACTTTAAGACATGGATAACGAAGTTTATTCAGGGTTTTACGTTTGGGTAAAAAATAGGTTACGCGTTTTGGTGTCAAAGTTCAACACTATTCAGTTAACTAAAGTGAACTATTCACATTTTTGACTTCTTGTCCAAAACTGTTGTACCAATTTCATCTGAACTTGGTAGAAGTCGGGAAATCAGATTTGTTCAAATGAAGGGGCTCGAGCCCCAGAGGGTGCTACTTTCGGGGAAAAAGGCCTATTGCTTAATGCTTTGGTTTATAGTAGCTTTAGGGCATGGAGAACCAAGTTTGTTCAAGGCGTGACCCTTGGGTCAAAAGTATACCAATGCCAATCCAGATGGACGTGAAGTCCCAATTGGCCTCTTGTTACATGTGGGTTTTTTTCGTATATGCTTAAACTTGTGACAGTATGTATATGTGATGTTAATGAAATTCCATTGTTTGGTTGTAAAAATAAGTCCGTGAATGTAGTGTAAACTCCGGGTTACCCATATGACTATTGACGAGTGATTGGCAACTGTCCAACTGTTAAGGCCAAATCGAGCTACGGTTCCCGCTGCTCCATACATTTTACAGACAGTTATCTCAATGCTACTACATGTATAAACTTCACGCCGATTTTAGATTCTCCGGGCTGATCAAATACACAACACCGATCATAAACTGTGGACTCCGGACTAGTCCAAACATATCAAATGTACCATTCATATTGTGTCAAATCCACCTGACTGGTCCAAACATATTACAGACCGATTATTTTATGTAGATTTCGAACAAATCAATGCGTATTACAGTCCGACAATGAATTGTCGACTCTAGGCTGGTCCAAGTAATACAACAAATGCAATCTGAAACATGCAATCTGATGAATATGATCTTTTTATACGATAAACATATACTAATCTGGTTATTAAATGTGCACTTTGGACTAATCAAAATAAATAACAGACCGATTATTTCTTGGATTTGTTTAAGTATTTTTTGTTTTATTTACAATTTGGTATGGTCGTATTTTAGTGAGATTCTGCAGGTGGCCTAGCCCCGAGGGTAGCCATAACCCATTAGCATTTGCTTCCGAACACATGTTATACTGAATTTT
>JAUMGZ010193042.1:0-13077 GCA_032359645.1 Pododesmus macrochisma | reverse complement strand
TCTACTATATTTTGTTAATTAAGATATTTAGAGAATCGGAAACGGCGCGGTAGTACATTTTAACACCATACCTATTGGATCACATCAAGTCTACAATCTTTCAGATACCAAATTTTTACACGAAACTCTTACATCCTATGCGTTTAAACACTTATCACTACAGAGACTATAACTTTAACCATAGTATCTCAGTGACTTCTACATTGTCCTATGTATGCTTGGTTAATCGTTTATTTAGTTTGCGCGTTCTTACCGGATATATACTTTGTTAACTTTTACTCTAAGGAAAGTTTAATGCTTCAGGGTAGTTTGTTGTTTATGATCAAGTTGGAGGTGTGACATTATTATTTTTTCCTAAGTTCAAATATGTTGCGTGTGCTTATATTTACGATTATCTGGTAAGTCCTGCGCATTGCTATCCTCAGTTTGTCTTCTGGAATATCACTTTCGCGCATCTGATCCACATTACGGCGCCACAGAGTTCCTTAATTAGTTTTTTTAGCATACATCAGAGGTCCTAACCTTGCGTTTATGTCGACGTTTCTCTATTTCTTGTTAGTAGAACTGGTTTTCCGATTTCAAACGAGCGCGTATGTTCTCCATTGAAAATGATTGTTTCATTTGATTGTTCTTTACAATTTTTCTTGTATCTGGCTTCAAGAAATCTAGACATGTACGCTGAATTCGTCCTATGAACAGTTTGCCGGTTGTTAAATGTGGTGTGTAACGACACATCGAAAAAAAATTTGCAAGTTTCTTTTTCAATTGAATTTGAATATATTTCTTTGCCTTAATACTATGTTTCAAAGTTTGTACAAATCTCTTAGCCATTGTAGCTAAATGAAATTTTGCAGATTTTATTTACAATACAATTTAACTCTGCTGACGTTAACTGTGGTCCCTTGTCTGATACTTACTATTCTTCAATTCCGTTTCTCGCAAACACTGAACGTAATATCTCTATGGTTTTGGAGGTTATTGTTTTTTCTTAAAGGATTTATTTCTGGCCATTTTGAATAAGCATCATACATAATCGGAACTTGATTATCCACAAATGGTCTTGTGCAATCAATGTGTAATCGTTGCCATGGTGCGCACGGCCATTCCCACGGATGAGTTGGTACCAATTGTGGATTATTCTGGTTTGCTATATACGCTGACCATTGGTTGGTGATTTTTTTTCAATGTTTATGTCTAAACCAGCCTACCATACATAACTTCTTGCAATAGACTTCATTTTACAACGCCTAAATGTACGATGGCCGACAATGGATGGGTAAACACGTACCTAAAATCATAGAAAAAAATGTATACCGCAAAATATAAAAACAAGTGTACCGCAAAATATAAAAACGGGAACAGCAAAATATGAAAACGCGGTTAACATTTTTAAAGTGGCTGTTCATTATGTTTTTCTGTCCCATTGTTAGCCTAAACCGGACATTGTGCAATAAAAACATAACCATTACTCCTTATGTGTGTCTAATGCGTTACCATCACCTGTTGTAACCCGACGACAAGATTTATGGGTTTCAATAATTTGGAGGGACCTTCTTACCCCAGCTGTAGATAAAATGCACTATTTATATCAAAAAATATTTGATATGATAAACTATTGTGTTTTGTTAAATGAAGAGGATATTTTTACATAATGAAAACTACAGATCATATATATTGACGATGGAATTAATTTGAGATTCAGACTGTTGAAATATTTTTAAAAATGCCTATATAACTTAATGATTACTTATTGATCAGCATTGGAGCATGGAAGACCAACTTTGTTTGAGGCGTGAAACATTGGCAGAAATAGGTTGTGCATTGTAAGGGTCAAAGTTCAACACTTCTTGTATGTAGCACAAATTAACTTTCCTCATTTCAACTTCTCCACCAAAACATCTGGACTAATTTTAACCAAATGCCTAAAATCCATGTCACTAGAGAGTCAAAAAATGGAATTCTCTTTCAAAAAGAAATCAAAATAATTCTCATTATAAGCTAGGTAGCCCGTGTACTGAGCAACATGGGGGCATGACGACATAGTTTTGTCAAGAAATGATTGTGGATTAAACATAGGAAATGTCTTTGGGATTTTAAGTTCAACACTACAAGAATGGCAGGTAAGCAAACTTAAGATATGCAAATTGAATAGCATTGAATTGTGATGCAAAAAAGCGTAACCTATTTTATACCCCAGGTCCATACCTTAAACAAATTTGCTTCATCATTGTTTCTTTTTTGTCTTTTATTATCATCATCATTAAATTTGTTATAATTACATCTTTGCTGACGATGACTGGGTTTTCCGATATACGTGTTCAGAGGAATACATTAAAAAATCCTATTTTGACTGCGCGCACATCTACATACTATTATTGGGGTGTGGTTTTTGTCCTTTATTGCACTCGTGATTTTTTTATCCTTCATTACACTCGTGATTTTTAACCCCCACCCCAACCCCGTGGGTCCTTATTGAGGTTTTGTCTATTCTTAATTTTATTTTACCCTTCGAGTCCGTTGATGACGGTTGATTTGGAGCTTGATCTCGAGTCAAGAGTGAGGTCCTCTCACCCCATTTAATTGATTTGCTAGTTTATTCTTGTGGTGACGTCTTGATGAAGCTTTTGTTAGTATGTCAATAACCATTGTTCTGTTGATCCCATTTCTTGTTGTTTTGTACCTTAGATATGTGCTTCGGCAAAGTATAAATTGAGCAAAACGATGGTGCTAAAACAGCATTTTCGACGGGATATGCCCTTAGGGTTATGGGCCGCATCCTCTACTTTTCAGTGCGTTGTTGGAACAGTATTGGTTGACTAACAATGGAAACTATGTATTTTATATTAAGGCAATATCATTGAGATAGGTTCAGTTTTGGTAACATGTGAATCAACATTAAAAATAGTTTTTGGTAGACTTTCCAGCGATGTCCTTCAGTTAAAAGCGAAAAAGAACCTTGTTTTCTCATTGCGTATATTTCTTCAGTAACATAACATTAGGGGCTGGAGGTTGGGCCTTAAAAACGGTGAAAAGCTACGACAGAAGTAATATCACTATCGCGTGATGTCTTGGGAACGCTTGATATAGGTTATACAGTACACGTATTGTTCCGTTAAGAAAATTAAAGGTCGCCGATATTTACGAGTTTTTTTGCATAGTCCATTTAAGGGAGTCTACTGATACTCTGGTGCAATATATGAATTGCAGTGCAGCATAGCACAATACACTCAAGTAATACATGTTGATCGCATGTACCTTCAAAAATGCTGTTCAAAGGAATACGTTTAATATTCCTATTTTGACTGCGTGTACATCTATATTCTTTGAAAAGCCCTTTTTATAGTTTTTGATGTGTGGTTTTTGTCCTTAAAATATCGGGATTTCTTTTTCCCTACATTTGATGTATCTACGTCTTGTCTATCCTAAATTCATAAATTTATTTTCTCTTGAGTGTCCGTTTATATACAACGATTGGTTCGTAGCTAGGCTGGAATCTTACCGAGGTTATCTCACATAGAATAAAATCCAAGTTTAAATCGCTTCAAGTGCTGAAGAACTATATTTATTTTACTAAAATTGAGGTTTTACTTCAAAGTCAATCGAATAGTACTACATGTAATAGATACTTAAATACAACGTCTAATAGAACTCATGACCAGTCCTTTGAAGTCTTGGTCATCAGAAATTAGATATCAAAGAAATGAATAAATTGTATCCTTGCTCATCACTTAACATTTGAATAAAGACAAAGTGTTTAGTATCAAAAAATAAAGAAAGTCAATTAATGAAGGTATGTGCTGTACTGATGTAGTTGGACGGATTGTCTGAGTGTCGATCAAGGTTCCTGCAGTCGAAAATATGGTTTTTTATTCGCCTGTTTCATTTTGCATTAATGTTTAATAAGGATATGTTATATTTTTATATAGGTCCAATTAATTATAATTGAAAAAGATAAATGCAATTAAATTGAAAAATAATGTTCAATTGATTTGAAAATATGTTTCAATTGAAAGATACTTGAATTCATTCATTAAAGGAAGACATGTTGTATTTATACAAAGGTCCACATTTTTGAAGATTAGTTTATTGATTTGAAGGTAGGTTCAATTCAATTGAGGATCGGCACAATGCAATTAAACTTATTTTTAATTTATCTGTACTATATGTTAATGGTAAATTATCTTTATGTTATAATATTTGTTGTTCTTAACCGGCGCGGTGGCCGAGTGGTTAGCGTGTTCGCCTCATGTTTGTACACTAGTGATGAGAATCCGCAATCGCGGGTTCTAATTCTGGTGGCGCCATATCCCAAGACGTTCAAATTGGGCACTTTTCTCTCTCTAATGGGAAATGGTTGGCTCGGTGTCAGTATAATGTGACCGAGTGAAGTATCATGTCAATGTGTCTGCGGTGTGATATGTCAGTAGGACAGCACTATAAAGTCGCCATAAGTGCGCACTGTCGCAAGCAGACATCGTCTCGATATGACCTCAAATGAGTTAAAGGGACGCTAAACCCATATAAAACATAAACAACATTGTTGTACCTAAGTAATGATCTGAATCTCTTTTCTAGTGAAGGACTATGAAACACACGAACACTGATAAAGTTTACACTACTAGAAATATGGGCATTAACCACCCCAGTATCGTCGCCAAAACGACTGTTTATTTTCATAACTCAGAGATAGAATTTTCCAAGAGTCACATTCTCACTTTATGTTGATAACTTGTGATGGTGCTGCTTTGACCGGAAACACTGACAGTGAAAACTTTAAATCATGATAATTTTGGTATACGGTTTCGCACATTTTCTTAATTTATGTTATGTATGTCTATACTTAAGACTACTAGTCTCATGCGGGAAGTGTGTGTGTGTGGGGGGGGGGGGGGTATTTATACCAAGACCCAATTGACTCAAATGATATGTGCAATTGAATTAAAGATAAGTTTAATGTTTTTAAGATGAGTTAATTGATTTGAAGGTAGGTTCAATTTAATTGAAGATCGACATAATGCAATTACATTTATTTTTAATTTATCTGTACTATCTGATAATGGTAAATTATCTTTATGTTATAATGTTTGTTGTACCTAAGTAATGATCTGCGTTTCTTTTCTAGTGAAGAACTATGTACCACTCAAACACTGATAAAAATTACATTAATTCACGCCTGGGAATCTTAAAGGTCTCTACCAAATGTTAAGCATACAGAACTCAGTTTGAACGCTATGTAACCAAATGTTTGGCTTATTCATGACATGTAACTTTCCTAATATGCTCAAATTTCATAGCTTATGCATTAATTGGTTCGGTTTTGGTATATTTATTGAATACCGCTGCAACATAACCATTGTTGAGGTCTTCAGGTGTATGTTGAGACCATCTGTCGCAAATTGAGACCATCTGGTGTCAAACGTATCGGCTAATTGTTTACTAGTAATATCTTTTGAATACGTTTTCAGGATACTTTATTTGTGGTAATGGGCGGCCTCAGAGGTTAGAAAAAGAAAGGTTCGCATTTGACATTAAAGAAGAGAAGCTCACAATCCCGTTTCAAAAGCCGAAACTTTCATAATTCGATAGCCCTTCATATCGCTTTGGTCTATTTCTCCATTTAGGGATTGGCCTCGGTCCTGACAAAAAACTTAAAAAACAGTATGAATAGGATCAACAGAATGAGAGACATTGACAAACAAACAATAACTGCGTCAGGCAATGAAGCACCGAAATGTAATTAATTAAATCGACATCACAACAAACATCAAGACTAGTAATCAATGCGGACCGACTTAGGACGGTCACCCAGCACGAATAAAGAAGTGAAATTGAAGATAATAAGTGATGTTGAAGGTAATGATGAAGTTGATAATCTGCTCATATCCCTGAAGTCGCTGGAACTGTGAGAAGAAACGGTGGAAACACCTAAAATTGATAGTGAATTATTAGACATTCCTTTTCTTCTCGATGAAATGGGCAATATTGGTAAACACAGTGTTCTTTACAGGACCCATGCCATGTTAAACAAAGTGATCTGATGGGCGATCGAATGTTGCCTGATGGTGTTTATGTTATGTAGGATGTAATGTGTCGTGTCAAAAATCATACAGTGCGATTGTCACATAATTTATTAATTATCCGTCAATACAACACGGAGAACAACGTTTAAATGGCCGTATTATTACGTTCTTTCGTGTATTTCTGCACTTTTTATCTGTATGTTGACTTTTTATAGTACACAGCAAAAATACATTCAAAGTCAGCCCATATTCATACAAATCCGGCTTGACCCGAAGAATGCGCAAGCCCATTGAAGACAAACATGTTGTCAGGTAAACATATTCTACGCATCGTTTTATTATTCCGAATTACCTGTAATTTATACTCCACTTCTTCGTATAGAAATTATATGAAGAACTGTTGCTAAAATCAAAACATTCACCTGTAATTCATATGATTTAGATTGTTATTTGTAGAAGTGTTAATGAGCATGAGTAATTCACAAAATAAATATCCTTTGGGGACCCAGTGTTGACCGTCAATATGTCCTTATGCTTTTGAAATATTATTTGACTTCAAAATGTACACGTGAACGCGAAGAAAGGAGGTGAGTTTATTCATGTGTCAAAGTCGGTCTTACTATACATAACGGTAATGGCGCGTGATTTTCGGGTAAAATTTACATGTATCATTAATGAGGCCGGTGTAAACAGACGACCAAAAACAATCGACTATATTTTGTTAATTAATATATTTAGAGAATCGGAAACGGTGCGGTAGTACATTTTAACATCATATCTATTGAATCACAGCAAGTCTGCACTTTTTCATGGCACGAAACGCTTACATCCTATGCGTTTAATTGAATTTCATTCTCACCGGACAGGTGAGCATATTCTTTCTCGCTAGCGAGCGCCCATGTAGTTCTATGTTAGCCTTTGAGGTGCTTGGATGTGATTCTATAAATGTCTACACTCTGTTTTTGAATGCAATTATTACACGACTCACTTTTGGGGGCTTTGTTTAATTACAACAAATTTTTTACGTGTAACACTATCTTAAATTAATTCAGATATATGTACAATTTAGACATTTCTTCAATTTAATTGCTTAATTTGATATAATAAAATTGTGAAGCATGAGACTCTACGTGAGTTCGAATACATTAGGTGTATTTCACAGCATTGCGTCAATGCACGTAGAACAATCAGCTGCAGTAATTTATAGTGTATGTTTTATAGGCGCTTTCTAAGTGACATAATAAATTCAGATCGGGACCTCAGACACTATTTTTACGAATCGCCAATATTCAGGCATAATCCTTTAGATAACAAAATGCTCGACGTGTATTTGAATACACTCGATGTATTTTCACATAGTAGTGTTCCTAGAACTAACAGCTAGCTTGTTGTGCACAATACGTAATTGAATTTTATACACCACCTGGTACAAGGGAAGACATGGAAATAAATCAGGTATGTATGTTAAGTAATGTTGTCATCATTAATATTTTACGATTTGTTGGGAGGAAAGTCCATGAAAACTTTAAATTAAAATTCTTATATTTTACAAAAGGTAATGTTTCACATTAAATTCTATTACGCATTGCCAGCTAGAGGGAGAGAATTTAAGACACTACGTTGGTATGACGTGACATGGACACATGATTTATAATCCGCTTGTACTGCGCAAAATACCGTATGCAATATATAAATTCGTGTGTACTGTTGCTTTTTACCACATATAATTTGACGAGCACAAGGGCTCTTCTGACCTGTTTAACTGGTGATATTCCGTCACAAATGACTTGACATGCACTGGACCTTTTCTGCTACAGACAACTTGACGTGCAGGGGGTAGGGAGCTGCTGTTCTGCTACAAATAACTAAATATGACCGTGGAATCTTCTGCAAGAGATAATGTTGATGTGTACGGGGGATTGGCTCTCCTAACATGTACATATTTGATGTGTACGGGGGATTGGCTCTCCTAACACATGTGTATATTTGATGTGTACGGGGATTGGCTCTCCTAACACATGTGTATATTTGATGATAGTTGATAGCTTTACCTCTACAGTACTGATCATTGTGTTGTTAGATATGGTGTAAGTTGATGTATTCATGTCTACTGCGTGTTGTTTTGTTAGATGTGGTTATTGTAAATAATTCATCTCTACTGAGAACTCTTTTGTTAGATTTGGTGATTGGTAATACTTTATCTCTACTGAGTACTCTTTTTTGTAAGATTTGGCGATTGTTAATAGTTTATCTCTTCTGAGTACTCTTTTGTTAGATGTTGTGATTGTTAATAATGTACCTCTACTGAGTACTCTTTTGTAAGATGTGGTGATTGTTAATAATTAATCTCTTCTAAGTACTCTTTTATAAGATTTGGTTATTGTTAATAATTTATCTCTACTGAGTACTCTTTTGTTAGATGTGGTGATTGTTTATAATTTATCTTTTCTGAGTACTCTTATGTTAGATTTGGTTATTGTTAATAATTTATCTCTACTGAGTACTCTTTTGTTAGATTTGGTTATTGTTAATAATTTATCTCTACTGAGAACTCTTTTGTTAGATTTGGTTATTGTTAATTCTTTATCTCTACTGAGTACTCTTTTGATAGATTTGGTTATTACTAATAAATAATCTCTACTGGGTACTCTTATGTTAGATGTGGTGATTGTTAATTATCTATCTCTAATGAGTACTCTTTTGTTAGATTTGATGATTATTAATCCTTTTAATCAACTGAGTACTCCTTTGTGAGATTTGGTGATTGTTAATAATTTATCTCTACTGAACATTGCTTTTGTCATATTTGGTATATGTTGATTACTTATTATCTACTAGCACAGTGTTATCAAATAGGGCAACTGTTGATAACTTGCCTCTTCCTAATATCGTTTTGTCAGATATTGTGATTGTTTGCAACTTTACTTCTAGAAAAGATTTTTGTTTTGTTGTTTTGTCAGAAAATGTTTAGCTTCTAGTCCTTTTAAAATTTAAGTACGGAATTCTCTTTTTATTTAAATAATTGTGGCGTTGTTACTCTTGCTGTGTGCTTTTCTTTGTCCTTATTTAGTGTCTTTTGATGTCATCCTTCCTAAAATTTTGAAAATCGTCTTTGTTTTTTGTACTTACAGCACTTACATATTATATGGTAATAGTTGATTAACTAAATCATGCCGAGTTCTTTTTAAAGTAAATGACTTAATCATTTCTTTTTTTCCAGGATTATTACATGGGGATTATTCTCATCTTATGACATGCTATAGGTGGGAACGAAAACTTATTGAAGAAGTTTATAGTGTGTCTTCAAGACACATATATTGAGTCAACACAATGTCTGTCATCAGCAAGTTTTGCGAGGAATTCGTTGACACTAAACTTAACATCCAGATGGATAAGCCTGAATTAGATGATCTAGTAGCGGCTGTAGAGGAAATGGTAAAGCTGCTGCTTGAAGGAGTCAGTACAATTGACCCTCGTTACAAAGTTACAAACATTTTGAAAGTAGGAAGTTTTTACGAAGGCACTAAATTATGCAGTCCTGATGAGTTTGATTTTTTGGTTGAACTTGGAGAGATATCTAAAGATCTTGATACTTCACCAGAATACATTATTGCTGGATGTACCCAGGGAGCAATTCATCTACGGATGAATAAAACAGTTTCAGACAAGTATGGCTTTACTTCGGATAGACCAAATGTTTGTCTGTCTTCTTCTCACATTTATTCAAGATTTAAAGGCCATGTGTTTAACGCCATTCCAAAACATAGGAATTTGACTGTTACGAAAAACACCGGTACGTTAAAATTAAAATGGGGAATTGAAGGAAGTGGTCCAAATGTTGCGATTGAAGTCGAGTGGTTGCCAAAGACAGACACTTCCCCAAGAGTTGTGATTTCTATAGATGTTACATTTTACTTGTCATTGAGTGCTGATACACTGGACAAAGTCCTCAACACTAGTACTATAGATCTAGCACCGGCAACTTCACTGATACAGCGCAAGTGTAAAACCGAAGTACTTTATACACGGTCTCCTGTTGATGGGGCAAAATTTATTCTTGTGCCACCGTCTATGACAAACGTTGCATCATGCCAAGTGTATTCCAAAAACGTTATTAAAGGCATTGGACGAACATCAATGTGTTTTTATGTGGCATTCACACCATTGGAAGTGGAGGTTATGCAGTCTCTCCATTCAAATCACATTTTAAGTTACAAAGTCCTGAAGTTTGTCTGCTCATTTCACTTGCGTAAGCTAAAGTCTTTGTCGTCCTACGTCCTGAAGACCGCTGTAGCACACCACAGCTACGTGTGTGAGGACTCATGTGACATCTTTACTTGCCTGGAACAGATTCTTGCATTTCTTATTTCGTGTGCGGAAAAGAATCATTTACCACACATGTTCATACCATCCAAAAATATTTGGGTCACAGATCGCCATTCCGGTGATCGTATTTTACCAATAGACATTATCAAAACAATACGTTCAGTCATTCGTAATATCGCACAAACAGAAGAAGAGAGCTACGAATTTCCATCAATGCTACAGAACTTCCGTTTTAGAATGTCAAGAATTTACGAGGACGAGGACAGCCTTATCGAAAATATCCAAAAGCAATACAACATAAGACAGAGAAAGAAGCCGGATGAATTTGCTGTGGTCGGTCAACTGCAGCTATGTGACATTGTTGACCGACAGTAGCTGTACTCATTTAAATACTGAAGTTCGATTTCAATAGTATTTCTTAATATGTTTCTTGTGCAGAGTGAAATACTTAGGACATACCAATAAAAAGATGGAACTCATCTTCAACTTCATTTATTTCACAATTTAACCATAATCTACCAGATGTTAAAACGTGTTGGTAACGCCCAGTTTCAATTCGCAAGTTATGAGATTACATTCGAATCTTGGATAAAACTATTCTATGCTGTTTGAGATGTATTAACTTGAGTAAGACAGAGAAAGAATGGTAAACCAATGATGAATAAAAATAGCTTGCAGCTTTGTTTCTTCATCACACATTTATTTAAGACTTAAACAATAGTGTACATAGCATGCATATTATTGCGGTTCGGCCTCAGCCGACCTCTTTTACTGTGTTTAGTTGTTTAACTGACTTTGCAGGCGCACTGCAATACGACTAATGTTACTGATAAGCAATGCGTGGCTGTGACATAATACACGAGTATCACTTTACACATTATTCTTGATGTCTTAAGATTTTTTACAATCAAAAATAAAATTTATCCATTGAAATATCATAAAAATCCAAAAAGGGCATAGACATTCTTATCGGGACCAGAGTCATATCATACATTCTGTTATATACATACAGGATAAAGATTTTCCTTCTTCAATTCTATGTTTGTGCAATTTGACTAGTCTTGACTCTATATGTGTAGTGCTTGAGTTACTCTAATGACCATTATTTTCACCCAATACTGATGTACCAATATTATTACCGAATGCTTTTAATAAAATGATTATGTAATGATATGATGTTTTAATCTTATATTACAAACTCAGCAGTCTCCTATTTGTACTTTAGGAGTGTACACTATCCATCATTTAGTCCTGCT
This sequence comes from Pododesmus macrochisma, assembly GCA_032359645.1. Taxonomy (NCBI): domain Eukaryota; kingdom Metazoa; phylum Mollusca; class Bivalvia; order Pectinida; family Anomiidae; genus Pododesmus; species Pododesmus macrochisma. The sequence goes on along the minus strand of JAUMGZ010193042.1, from coordinate 1,475 downwards.
GTTCACCCGTCCGCCTTTATATTAAGCAGTACGTTTACTGTAAAATCATTAATGATTTTAAAGTTCATTTCAGTTCATGTAGGTACTAGACGAAATTGTAGAAATACAAACATGTTTTCCCTAATCCACAATTTTCTGCTACCTTGAAATGGTGTTGGAAAAACATAATTTTTTAAACACCATTAAAATGTCTGACTTTACAGCATACTGTATAGCCTGTATACACCAAACCTACAATTCGGATTGAGTTTACACGAGTGGCATGGTCTGAAAATAGATCACTGTGACCTTTATTTTTACTTCTGATCTATAAAACTGGTCCACAAACATAGTCCTGCTATCTGAATAACTGTGCTTTAAAAAAGTGGTTTGTATGTCAAAGTAAAATGAACAAATTTGATACTTTTGGGGTCTTGTAATTTAATAGCAATAGTCATTTGTGTCAAGGGGGACACAAGGAATAGAATATACAATGAAAATGAAGATGCTAACAATTTGAAGCATATTTGTAATTGATGATTGCCGAACCGCTTTACCATGTGATGTGCTGTCATGTGACGTGTTTACACCAACAAAGAGTTTTCTGTGAATATTATCTCTACATTATACAAGTTAAAAAAGAAAATGCTGTTAAAGTACCATCGCTTTGCTCCATTAATGCTTTCCAGAAGCACATGTCTAAAACAACAAGAAATGGAATCAACAGAACAATGGTTATTGACAAACAAACAAAAGCTTCACCAAGACGTCGCCATAAGAATAAACTAGCAAATCAATTAAATGGGGTGAGAGGACATGTGGATGTGGATTTAAAAATCACGAGTGTAATGAAGGACAAAAACCACACACCAATAATAGTTTAACAAAGTCTGTAGATGCTCGCGCAGTCAAAATAGGATTTTTCTTAATGTATTCCTCTGAACACGTGTTTCGGAAAAATCAGTCCTCGTCAGCAAAGGTGAAGTTAAACAAACATAGAATCTGGGAGGAGTGTTTAGAATGTCTAAAGACAGGCAGACTTACCAACCATTAAAGAGGAGCCAAAATGTCAAACAGACAACAATATTGAAATAGAATATTTCAGTTAAATCACACTCTAAATACCTATCAGCTCCAACCACCCGATTGTAAACAATAACACATTTCTTTGTTACAAATATCAAGATTTCAAGATTTTACTATTCAACACTCGGACACATTTAAATGTGTAACAAAATGACATATGACATTAACATTCATACAATAGATGGACATGACATAATTGACAGATATAAACATGCAATATTATTAATTAAATACTTAATATCTCACTGAACTCGAAGGGTAAAATAAATTCAGAATAGACAAAACCTCAATAAGGTGTGTGTGTGGGGGGGGGTGGGGAGGCGGGGGGGGGGGGGGTAAAAACATAATATGACAACCAAATAGCACTTGGCTTGTTCATTGCAAATAATGTACATCAAACATCTTTGTAT
>JAUMGZ010193030.1:0-24039 GCA_032359645.1 Pododesmus macrochisma | reverse complement strand
GCGGAATAGAAGTAGCAAAATGAACATTTAAATCAGCGCGGTAAAGATAGGGCGACGAGGAGGAAACTCCCCCCCCCCTTTTTCTAAGACACCCAATGCTCATCTGGACATATACAGGCAATGCCAGTATGAGACACTAGGGTGTAATGAATGGATATAACATATGAAGTTAATTTTTATCTTCCCCCTCTTTGTGCTTTGATCAACTAGCTAGGTCTTGTCTTCTCTACAGCTTCCACGAATGACGGCTGCTTAAGAGCTAGACCCGGAATGCGGGACGAAGATATCTCACAAAAAGTATTGGCAACTTCCCTTATAAATGTTATATCTATTGGAGGCATTTTTAAAACTGTGTGAAAGACCTAGCCGTCAATGATACAAACGTTATGGTATAGCATATTTAAGGTTTTACAACGACCACGTTTTTCATTTAGTTTTTTGTCATTGTTTAAGAATTTGCAGGAGGTTGTGTGCTGGTTGAATTTTCTCAAGAGGGTTGAGGATGACAACCAAGAGAGGACACAGTGACTTTAAGAAACACATAGTTACTAACCACATTGATGTGAGCACCTCTGGACTTTGATTTAAAGGAGAATCGGATAAGATCTTATGCGCGATCTGCACGATTTGCAAGGAAAGTTTAACCTTTTTCAGTTTAATAAAAGAATATATATTCAAAATTTTGTCAGAAAATCCCACTTTTTATATAATGGCGCATTCTGTAAGCCTATCCCCATCATTTGAAAAAAAATATGAATCCCCTTCTTCTAGGAATAAATTCTAATGTAATCAGTAGGGCGGTTTAAAAGAAGTTGAAACTGTGAAAATGTAACGCCGGACTAAGTGGAGACTTAAGGATGGGACAGGAAGGGAAGAGAAGCATTTACGTGAAAATATATATTTGTTCTTAGAGGTAGTTTTATTTTTTGGGACTAATGATTTCTGTTCAGTCACCCATTTCCTCCCAGATTGTTCACTTATGGTTCTGATTCTGATTTATATATTGCTTTGTATTTCAACAATTAATAAACGAGTCTCTGGTGAATTTCATTTTAACATTAGTTTCTTGCGCTAGACATATAACTTAATTTCATACATTCGTACATTTCTACTTGGGGTATTTTCTATTTCAGTCTTTGAGAACTGAATATGTTAACGATTTTCACGAATGTTTTTAAGGATATTTGTTAACCTTGGGACATTCAGAAACAAATATGTTCAAATATTACGTTATTGCAGTGACATTATATCTCACGAAGGACATTTAAACGCTGCCAGCGGAGAGTCTTTTAATGCTGTAACCTTTCTGAATATCTAGATAATTTACAAGCATATATGCGTTGTATGTATAATTGATGTGCATTGTTCGTCAATATGCACGAGAGATTCATATTAAAGTCTTTGCAAATGTCAGATATATAGTATAAATTGATGTTTGGAGCCTATGAAATGCTATCTTTTAGAGGGAAACATAAACATTGACGCGAACACAGACGGATGCTACTATATTATCCGTCATGAGTGAAACAAATATCAAGCAATACTGAAATTATATATCCCCTCATATGTTTCATTAAGTTCTTCTCGTGTCACAGAATTTAACATGGACTTGAACAATATACTTTGATATACTGGGTCGTCAGAAATAATAAAAACCATTCCTTTATATTGTAACATTTTTTCATGCTGATGAATATCTATATTAAACAAGGTCATCATTTATAATTCACGCAGAGTTTTGGCTTCTTCCTCTTATAAATATCATATTTATCGGAGGCATGATTCAGGTTGCATTTTTGTATTCTTCACGAGAACTGAAGTTTAAGCTCAAAATAGTTCAAAATAGGATAACTGACGGACCCGAAAAATAGCAACATTTGGTCAGGACCATGTACTGAACAGTTCTACATCTATGAAGTTTCATTAAAGTCTCATTAGTAATATTTGAGTTTAAATTCAAAATGTAATTGCTAACGCACGACGCACGACGGACGCACAACGACAGATGCATAACTATCCCAATACGTCACTTAAGTTCGTCTCAGATGACCTTTAAAATATATTGTTAGCAATGACTATCCGTATGTAATGCACATGTTCTAATTACTGAATATGTTAGATGAAAGTATTCAACATATGCAGTTAGTCTACCCTTTGCACAATTTTAGTTGGATTATTTATGAAAGTATTTTAAATACACCATCTCATTGGTTCATTCTTTTACGACTTGTTTATGAATATATTAGAAACAAAATACCTTAAATATGTGGCTCGTAATCCCAGGAGCAGGGTGTCGTGACGCGTAGTCTTGGACCATTTTCTTAGTCATCTTGTGGCACATTCGACGACATCCATTACCTACGTCAATCTCTTTCATTAGTGCTTTTTCGGCGTTGGAGTAAGACAAGTAAAATGTTGCGTCGCCCTTTGGAACAAGATGAGTTCCAGCTGCAACTACATCATCTATCCTCTTGCTGGAGAGGACTTTGTACGTATCTGGTCTAGGCCAGCAGTTATGTGACGACGTAGTCCGTATATCTAATGATGCAACTATATCAACACTAATGTTGTGATTGCCGGGTGACTTGATATCTAAAGTCAATGCGGGCCCGTGAGCTATTCGGTTTAGTGAGACACCTATGAAAATTGATGTAACAAATATTGAAATTATCAACTATCAATAATGAACAGCACCAACAAAGAACAAACGAAATGCAATCTATTTTTTAACATCGAAGGATATCAGCACTTGAACAAGAACTAGGTTCATTCGGCTCTGGTGTCCACTGGTTGGAATGGGCCTATATAATAAATTGTTGTATTTTATTGTGTCACAGTGCGTTCATTCTTGTTATGCCTTGTCAGTCATATATTAATACTAAAAACTTGCAAACTAAAATGTCTGTCTACAAGAGAGAAATAAAATTCATCTCTGAGTGAAAGAATGTATTCCAAGATTTCAGATTAAGGTTAATAGCTACGAATCAACGGACGCTCAAGAGAAAATTAATTTAGAATGAACATGACCTTGCTAATACCCCAGTTACATTAAGTTTGCTATGGGTTTGCGAGTTGTTTGCAACGGATTTCTAGGCATTTTTAGCCGGGGCCCCATAGGACGCCTTGCGGATGCCGGGTTGTTTTTAATCGGGCGGGCATCGAGTTACTTTTAATTCGGGCTTAAAACCTGGTGCTGCGTTTTGCATCGCTAACTGATGGCCAATACAACGGTCGATGCCTGGGCGATGTCCGGCAGGGCATCGCACACATCGGGCGGGCGCCGGGCAAACCTTTGGACAACCCTGAACATCCATTTATCGGCCAAACATCGGAAGAGGCCCGGTAGGCATCTTGCCGACCACCCTCTGGGGCTCACAGGGGTATCGCAGGGACATAGGTAGGACATCGGACGAGTGCCTGCCGGACACCGGCCGATAAACGGTTCAATAATTTTAACGTAATGGCAGCGTGCGGTGCACTTTTAATTGTGACTGTGACTCTACACGCCGGCCTAATTGTGAGTTCGTTTCGAGAGCGGGGTCCTTTCACCCATTTGGTTGGTTTGACATTAATTTCTATGCCCAAAAAAAAAAAACAATGGAATCATTGTGAATGCCCGTCTCATTTGGCTAGTTCATTCTATTGGTGACTTTTTGATGATGCTATTGTTTGTCAATAACGTTTGTTCTGTTGATCCTATTTCTACTTGTTTTAGATACAAATGAAGGTTACGGTGTCAAAGGTGAAGGGACCTTTAAGTTGTTTTTTCTTCTTATATTATACTTTAATTGTGTTCCATTTCTTTTAACATTTAGAGATCAAAATGGTATGCTTCTTCATATTTCCTACCCCTTTTAATGTTTAAATTTGATAAAATTTGATTGTCCTCTCTGCTTTAGTAGGCAGCTCTGACGCTACATTTGCTCATATATCTCGTATTATCCCTAAATGCTTCGCTTCCTTTTTAATGTTGCCTTTTCTCTTCCTGACATGTCACTTGGTTAATCTTAAATGTAAGATTACGTATAGCAGTAAACGATCACTCATGCGCGACCATCTGGCTTCGCTTTTTTAATAGAAGTTCGCGATGTATTTCTTATCAGTTTAATCATTGCATTTTGCCCTCTGTGATTCCCTGTTTTCCTTATAATTGCCCATTTCCGAGGATGTTGATCTTTGTTATATTGAATTTGGATAAGTGTTTTCTATTGTAGGACAAAAACTCCACCCTTTCAATAATATAAAATGGTATTGTCCTCAATAAAGGTGTAAGTGCATTTAAAAAGATATTTTCAACTTTTTGTGTTGCGTAACTCAATCCACAGGTTGACAAATAAAACTATGTTATTATTTATTATAGATCAATTTTATAATGACGATGCTGAACGAACAAGCAAAAAAAAGGACAATTGATATTTTTCTTATATCGGATTTAGGATATAACATAATTTTCATAACAAAGAATTAAGGAAATAAAAGTAAAATGTTAGCCATACCTTTTTTGTCAAGATTTGTGTCCTTTATTGCCCTGCTGATTTGTGTATGCAAGTCTTCTTTAACGTAACGCGAAATGATGTCATTTCCGTGAAGTAATTTTGCAGGAACGCCATTGCCTGGCTGTACAGAAGCAACAGCATGACATTTTGGTATCTTTGTCTTTGTGTTATTGTCATTGATAAGCAGACGTTTTACATTCATATTGTTTGGAGATGGACCATTCTAAAGTAATAAAAGCATTACTAACGTACACAAAATACACTATAAATGTACGCAAAACATTATCTATTTTACTTTTGAAATCTAACGTTGCGTGCAAAGAATTCAACTATACATTTTATCTTTATCGTAGACAAATACAAATTTTTGACAAATAAACAATTTTACTTTTGAAAAATATTTGATGTGCTCCGCAAAAACGTATTTATATGTTAGCCTTTACGTAGCCAAATACAGAAATACAAATAACAATTTTAATCCTTTTATATGAGAATTCTTGTTCGACACATCATTAACGACTCGACAAACTTCATAAACTTGAGGCATACAACCCACCACTAATTGATATTTCTGTTTGTTACGTTTATTCAGAGGGTATTGATTTTAAAATTGAATACTCGTTAATAATATAGTAAAGTATGCCATTGTTGCTAAATAAAGTAAAATATCCTAGGCGCAGTCGTCTTCATCAGAGGGACTAAGACCTCGAAAGAGCTAGCAATAATCTAAAAGCAGAATGACCAATAAACAGCATAATGCTCCATTGTTAGTTTTAGTAGCCCCAACAAATACTAGAGTGCTCTATTTCGCAGAGTTTAATTTAAGAGAGTCAAATACATTCGCGGGGTTTTGAAATTTGAGTTTGCTGTTTGATTTGAAAAAAAACAACACGTTTTGATGACCAATTATCTGTTTGTTAAATTAGTGGAATTAACGTCACTTTCAGATTGTTTCACCGATATCGTGACATAAGACCAAAAGAGAAAATCAAACGATAGGAAGAAAGAAAAAGCGACGAAAGGAAAAACAAAGCAATTGGGATAGTTCAGAAAGAAACATAGGCCAAGCAGCCCCTCACTCTTATATCAAGCCTACTGCTATACTTCTGCAAAACAAATTATTCGCTAATGTTTTGAATTCACGATTTGTCCAGAAATAACTAAAATAGTGAGTAAAAACAACTGGAAAATCAGAGCACTGTACAGTAACTGTATTTTATAAGATAGTAATACATACCGGGTTTGATTCTCGGAATTTGTAACTCAGTTCGCCCCGTGTTTTTACGCTTACATCCTTTATGTTCAAAGGAACACAGTAGTCAAACTCGTCCGCTTTGCCTATTTTAGTCTTCACTGCATGACTCCCAGCACGTCTGAGATCGGGAGAGTAAACCTTTCCACCATCTTGACCTCGAACGTGTTTCATAATCGTATTCATTGTATCTCGGACAGTCTTAACGGAAGCCTGTCTATCGTCTGGTTTCACATTAACATGATTTTTAAAGTGGTTGCTAAACCACGTCTGCCTTGCATCTTTACTGTTTTTGAACGTCTTTGTCGAATGACCAGTATCCTTTTGATGTTGTCCTAAGCTAGATTTGGTTGTAAAATTTGAACCGCAGTCAAAACAAGTAGGATTCGTGGTCATGAGTGGTGAACGTTTTGAATTACTGTGGTCTTTTAAACCCCCAGTGGTCTTAAAACTCTTCGGACAGTCATCACAGAACTGACGCCCGCTAGCCGCCCTAAAATTTTCTTTTTCTCCAGGGAGCCAGTGATCTTTAGCATTCATGTGGCCATTCAAACTTGCGTTGTCCTTAAATGATCGACAACATTTTCCACACTCCTTTTCTTTTTTGGTATATTCTCTGTCCGATTTGTGTTGCGATAATGACTTTTCGGTGAAGAACTTCCGATTGCAACCACAACTGAATGTTGCGTGGTCCCTGGTGGCTTGTGAGCAAGCCATTGTTCTACCCAACTTGCTGATATCTTAGTTCTGCAAGGTATAACAGATGACCTCATCAATAAATACAGGAATTTATGTCAATGCACACGATATGCTCTTCAGCACAAGTATCAAGACAAGAAATATTTATAAAAGGCAGCTTTTAATATTAAACAACTTAATGTTATTAACAACACCTTCTTATTTCCTTCGTATAGTGATACGTGTATAGGAAATGTTATTGATGTGGGGCTATCTATACTAAAGGTCGATTATGGACCTTTCAATAGACATTTTAAAGTAGTAAATTCGAAAAAACAAAACGATATTCTAAAGCATTAAGTCTATGGCGCCCGGCGTTGAAATATCCTTCAAGTCCTATTTTATCGATTAAATCCATAACGAAGGCAAATGGATTTCTTTAAGGGTTTTTTAGTGTGGAAGGAGTTTTCTAAGAGATCGATTTGATCAACGATTGTAAGTTTCTTTCTATATATAAACTGTAAAGTGTAGTTTTTAATATTTACATATATAGAACCATTTGTTTAGTAGAGGGTGATTATACATATAGAGTTAAAATCGGTAATTCGTTTCAACATATTCTAACAATATTTTATATTTTCAACCTAAATATTTAGGAATATACTTTTTAAACGGTATCTTAGCAGAGAGAAACTATAGATGTGTTGATTGGCAGAGCACAACATGGGGGCCAACTTAAGGACACTTTAAGTTAATATTTCAAACAATACCTATTTTACATGTTGAGATTATTGTCGGTTTTTTTTTTTTTTTTTTAAATATGACACTTTCTAATTAAATTATTGCCGGTAGCAATATAAGGATTGATGCGTTGTTTTTTGTTTCTTAGATTTAGTAGGATGCTAATAACTGACTTTTATTTATTTTTCTCTGATGGGTATCTTATCGCATGGCATTGACTTAATTCACATCAGTGAGATAACGATTAGTCTTTTTACATGCACTTATACAAAATAAAATAATACGATACACCAAAACGTTATTTTACTTGCAAATAATGCTATAGAATAATCTTGACAATAATAAATGAATGCGTGCAGTCAACAATAACTCCAGGGTATTTAAAGGCTATGAATCACAAGGCGGAGAAAGATCATGGGTGAGTGCACTCAAGTAACACTATAAACCTAACAAGAGCATTAGTATTTGACTGTACGCGTAGATCAAAAAAATATTATTTAAATGTATCCTCTATTTACCTACAACCTGCAGCTAGCTAGAACAAAGGGTATTGTACGTGTTCAGAAGGGTCCATATATTAGATAGAAGAACCTGATGCAGTTGGACGTATACTGTTCGAGCCTTTATTATTTATACACCACATGTACAACTATATAATTAATTCGTCGAACACAGATGTCACCTACATATGGATACATTTACATGTAAAGGGGCAACATTTCTCACACCTATGATAGAGTTTTCGCGTGTTTTAACCCGTTTGAGATTTCTCTATCCCACCCTTGGGCGAGCTAAGTGCGCGTTGTTATTATAGACAATGACATGACGTCGTAAAAAACAATGTATATGACGTAATTTCAACAATTAATATGATGCACAACAGCAGATTAAAGAAAATCATACAAATATCGCTTTGTTATCGCCGTAATAACAATATGTAAGGTGTGAGAATAAATGACCCCTGGTTGTGTAAGATAGACATATCTCGCCCTCGGACTGAGATTGCTTTGGTAAACCTCGTTCAGGGACAAACAATTCCAGTCGTCGGGTGAGATATCTCTATCTTACACTACAAGGGGTGATAGGTTCTAATAGTCTGACAAACAGTCGCAGTGATGTTATTCCCTAACATTATATTCATCCCGTTTCAGTTTACATGTTAGATCATAGCACTTCATCAACCACCCAACCCCTTTCAAGTTCAAGATTCAAGTTAGTTTAATCTTATTCGATAGTATTAACTAATCCTCTCTGTAGTAGTAAACAATAATTGGTTTAAACTCCTTCTGGTGCTTTGTTTTTTTTGTTAGTGTTTCTACATCTCTACCTATCCTGTTATATTGTTTTTATACATTGGTCTTTCGTCACGATATATAGTCGTCGCTTGCACAATGAAAAGTGTTGTCGTATGTTGCGGCGGATGTCAAGGTGTAACAGGAAACACATCATCTTATTCCTTCGCGAACAACTGGCTTTGATTTTAGTTTAATAACTGAATATTTTCTTAAGTACTTCTTAAGTGGGCAACACTCCATACTGCAATGCTGCATGTGTAAACTAGATTTGGTAATATATTTATATAACAAAAAAGGAGGGGGGCGGGGGGTTTCTCCTCGTCGCCCTATCTTTACCGCTCTGATTTGATGTTAAGTTTGCTTCTTCTATTCCTCTCCTTTAAATTGGTGTTTCTCCTTTGCTTTTTCGTCACCATAACTTGTAAATTTTTCTTATGGTGACTCTTGACTCTTGCTCCTTTTTAATTGGTGGAAAAGGTAACCATACACCGGAATGACACGGATGTGCCAGTGGTTGATTTTAATTAACAGAAGTCACTGCAATGGCTGTGGTAACCAAACATATGATGGATATTACCATACACCGGAATGACACGGAGGCATCGCGGCGGGTGGCACATGTGTAGCAGGAAACGCTTACCATATCGCGAGCACCTGGTTCGCTTCTAGTTTTTTAATAGAAGTTCGTGATGTTTCCATTTTTAGTTAATAAATGTATATTTGGTTCATTTTTCTGTGTGCTTCCAACGTTTTCTTAATGTTTGCCAATGTCCATGGACTTATGGCCTAGAATATCGTCTTGGTTTTTCGATTTACTTACTTATAACAGTTTTACTGATCTACATTTTACTGATACATTACAAAGTACTTTTATTATTTATTGGTTTAACGCGTTGCTACTGGTAAAGAATGTAAAAGGGCAACACAATTAATATAAAGCTCGTTTGTGTATGTGTAAACTACTATAGTAACGTTTTATTTGTAATTCCGTATCAGTTTTGTTTTTTCTACAATTTGTTTTTATGTTGTTTACATCGTAAAAAATCATATAAAAAACTTTACTCTTTTATTCAAATATATATAAAAGAAATATTACGATTGACATGCAACACAGAGAAGGCTATTTATAATACACTGAACATTAGAGATAATTATATGTATAAATACTTGTAATATTTAAATCCCCTATTTATATTCTGTCGTCTGCACTAATTAGTATTGTATTGGCGTGTACATGTGTAGCTGAAGTATGATTTACCTGTGATCCAACATTTAATATATCGATATCAACCATTGGTAACCGCTTCATAATATTTAAGAGACGTTGATATGACAACCATAAAAACATCAGTGCTCGAACACCAACTTTTGAGAAAATGAAATACATCTGAGACATTTGTATTAACATATTTTACAAGATCTTTTCATTTTAACAACAGAAATGAGTATGCAATGAGTTTTTTGTTGTTGACATTTCAACTGAAAACTTGACCGCCTTTTTGCAAAGAAATCTATTTAAAATCACCATTTCCCAGGAAAATATAAATACTGTATTTTCGAAAAATAGAAATGACGGGAATCTATTTTTACGCAAGGTCAAATGCAACAGAGCGGTTGCACATTCACACAACATATGTATGTCGGTGTGGGTTGTAAACATAATACCAGCTGACTGCATGTTCGTAATTATGTACTACAAATATTAGAATGTGTGTTGTGATAACATTGTTTACAAGTATATATATTCAAAACTATTGTTTATCATCATAAATAGAAACGAGTATGCCTTACCTGTTCAGGTGTAGCTACTTTCGGTTTCAGTTTAATCATCTAATCGCAAAAACACCTTTTAATTTATGTTATTAAAAAACGCTGATTTGCACTGCCTATTTTCCCAAAATCACTTTCTCAGCTGACGGGAGACCTGTGTAAATATCCGTTTTGTAATATGTTATCATATGATGTTTAAGTCAACGTGTCAGGCTCAGATTGGTAGACTATCAATAGATTTCTGGAAAAAACCGGGTTGAGTAATACGCAAAGTAAATTTATCAAAGTACTGAAAGTACTGAAACCGCGATACTAGTTCATAAGAAAATAGGTTTCGTATTATGTGTCAATAGTGGCCTTCCTCCAGCATTTGTGATTGTTATTTTAAATCTTAACATTATGTATGGTGCAAGAAATGTTTCTTTGTCTAACAACAACGTACACGAAGTGCTGTGTTGTGTTGCAATACATAACTATACCGCTTTAAATAGCCTCAGTTTTATTTCACTAAATTTTGGAAAGTTTTAGCCGGTTCTGCATTAACTTCACTAGATACATAAATGTTTACTTGTCACAGCGTAGTACAATGGAATCTCAAGGACACTCACTATATGATAAATTCAATACAATTTTGATTTATTTAAACAGCAAACTGTAGCAAGAAACATAAAAGTCAATGAGAAACATGAATGAGGTATAAACACTATAGTTATAAGTTCACCTGTAACAACTTTGAATGGGGACCATAGGACCTACATCTTCATTAATTTGGTGAAAATTTGACTAACAGCTTTTTGACAGGTCGAATAGGTCTCAGACAATCAGAAGCCAGGGTGCACATATAAGAGTCAACGTCTGACACATATCTGAGAGGGGACACGTCAGAGAACATCTACACAGATACTTGTGATAATCTTACCTACGGTTCAATCTTGACAAGAAGTCGAAAACGTCTACGTCAATCAGAAGACAAGGCGGCCATAGTGGATGTAGTATGGCAACGTCGATCACAAATCTGAAAGGGGTTATGCAAAGGCAATCTACGTCAAGTTTCGTGCAATTCTGAACAAGAAGTCATATTGGATGGAGTTCGGCAACATAAGACATAAATCTTAAAGGGAAACATGTTACGTACATCTACATCACGTTTCAAAATCTGACAAATGCTTCTTCACCAGAAGTCGAAAATGTATCAGCCAATTAGAAACAAGGGCGGCCATATTTGATGAAGCTTTGAAATGTCAGACACAAATCTAAAAGGAGACCGTGCAGTTAAGGAACCACTGCATCAAGTTTAGCAAAAATCTGATCATGTAGCAGCCAAACACCAAACAGAAGCAACGACGGCCATATTAAATTGAATTCGGCAACATCAAACATAATTCTGAAAGGTGACCATTTGGATAGAAATTGTAAATTTCAAGTTTGAAAACAAATGACGTCATTATAGCAGCTCCAAAAGAAATTATTTGCTTCTTTGTATTTGAATCCAAATGTGCATGTACTTAAGCATTGAACTGCGTTCAGTTGGCATTCATAAGATAAATGAATGTCAACTGGACAAAGTTACATTTCAGTTCAATACCTATATTTACCATTTGCTATCCCAATGTATCAAACTAAACGTTAAATATATGAAAAACTAAACGATAAGCAATAAGAATCTACATGATAAACAATGAGTCAATAACTCTGTGTGGGAAATCCTCGTCCCACATTCCAGGTCTAGATACAAATCAACTGTCATCAATGGACACTCAGGCGAAAATTGATTTATGATTTTAGAATAGACAAGACCTCAGTAAATTAAGGCTTTGAAGCTAAAAAGGTGTGTGTGTGTGTGTGTGTGTGTGTGTGTGTGTGTGTGTGTGAAATTCCTGTGGTTAATGAAGGACAAAAAAAGTACACCCAAATAATGCTATAGAATAATAATGACAATATAAATAATTGCGTGCAGTCAACAATAACGCCAGGGTATTTAAAGCCTGTGGATCACGAGGCGGAGAAAGATATTGGGGGAGTGCACTCAAGTAATGCTATGAACTTAACAAGAGCATAAGTATTTGACTGTACGCGTAGTTCAAATTTTTTTATTTAAATGTATCCTCTATTTACCTACAACCTGCAGCTAGCTAGTACAAAGGGTATTGTCCGTGTTCAGAAGGGTCCATATATTAGACAGAAGACTTGATGCAGTTGGGTTGACCTATGTCAATGGATGTATACTGTTGGAATCTTTTTTATTTAAACATCACATGTACAACTAAATGAATATTTCGTCGAACACAGATGTCACCTACATATGGATACATTTACATGTAAAAGGGCAATATTCTCACACCTGTTTGAGATATCTCTTTCTCACCTGTCGTACAGGCTGATCTCAAGAAACGCTGGTACTGAACCAGCTTGTCTTACACCCCCTCCCCCGTGTGAGATCGATTGCATGCAATGATTCCAGCAACATATTTCGAAAAACTTGCTGAAATTGTATTCGGAATGCATTGGAATTTAACTTGAAATGTATGAAAGACTAGCTAAATCGAGTTCCGACTAACAATAGGAAAGGAGATACATATAACTCGTGTTTGTTTGCGAAACACGCTTTTGTTTTGCTTTTCATCTCTTCTTTGTTTGCAAAGATCGCAACGTAAACAGGTGGGAAAGATAATCAAACACTGGTGACTGGTTGAGATCGAAATATTCTAAAATTTTATCTAAGTCTGGCCCCCGGTAAACCTCGGGCCAGACAAGAAAAATTCAACACTTGGGTTGGAATATTTCGATTTCATCAGACACTGATGTTAGATTGTCTTTATCCCACCCTTGGGTGAGATATGCGCGCGCTGCTATTATAGACAATGACATGACTTCGTGAAAACAATGAATATAACGTCATTTCAACAATTAATATGACGCCTCAACAGCTGTTTGAAGAAGGAAATTCATCGGATTTTCTAGAAAATCATACAATCAACGCTTTGGTATAGCCGTGTTATCGCAGTAATAGCAATGGTGAAGGTGTGAGAAAAAGAATCAAATACCCTTGGTTGTGCAAGATAGATATGTATCGCCCTCGGACTGAGATATCTCTATCTTACACTACAAGGGGTGATAGGTTCTAATTGTCTGACAAAAAGTCGCAATGATGGTATTCCCTTGTACCATGTTCATCCCGTTACAGTTTACATTTTAGATCTTAGAACTTTTTCACTCCACCCTTTTCAAGTTCAAGAATCATGTTCCAGATTCAAGTTCATTTAATCTTATTCGATAGTATTAACTAATCCTGTCTGTAGTAGTAAACAATAATTGGTTTAAACTTCTTCTAGTGCTATCTTCACTGTTTTGTTTTATTGTTATTGCTGCTACTTCTTTTCCTATTTTGTTATTTATTTTTTCTTAATAGGTCTTTTGTCACGAAATAAATTCACATCTTTCACTATGAAAAGTGTTTACACAATTGACACATAAACATCGCGGCGGGTGGCAATGTGTAGCAGGAAACACATAATCTTATTCCTTCGCGAACAACCGGGTTTGATTGTAGTTTGATAATTGAATTTTTTTCTGAATATCTTCATAAGTACTCCGTAGTGCAATGCTGCATGTATTAACCAGATTTGGTTAACCTACTTCAACAATTTAATACATACACTAATGCAATCTGAAACATGCCTCTGATAAATATGATATTTATTAGAGAAAAGAACCAATATTATGTGTGAGAAACCCCCGTCCCGAACCCCAGATCTTGCTCGAAGCAGCCTTCATAAAAGGACGCTTTACAACTTTTGGTAATTTTGGAAACACAAACAATTAATAGTACTTCTCTCGAGAGAAAGTGTAATACTGCTTTGCCAACGGGCAACGGACACACATTTCGGAGTAAAACTTATTTTTCGATTTCTTGAATTTTTGTGTGGCTGTCAATAATTCGAAATAAACCATGCCCCTTATTCCGATGATCTACCGTAAACTGTATGACAGCTTTACTGAGCATTCGCACTATCAGTAAATATAAAAACACCCGACAAAAACAAAAAACGAACCGCGGTCAAAAGCCGACACTTACAGTTTAAGTCCACAAAAAGAACAGACAGGTTGTGTCACCAAATATAAGAGTTGTGTTTATTAAAATGTTTTAAGTTCGGTTTAAGGAAGTGAAAGACAATACATATTAATAAAACAAAGATATACAGGTCGAATATTGTTTATAACACGTACACGTGTATAGCATAAAAATTGTTGACGACATGGGTCGGAATGTGTTTGTTTCTGTAACAAGAAAAGCGCTCTTCATAATGGTTTACCAGAAGTCAATGTAAGCGTTAGGCGACCAGCTTAATAGTTAAATAATTGTTGCATGTTTAGCAAGTGTTACCCTGCGTTTCTCTATCCTTTCAGTATTTGGATTTTATAAAGTCTTAGCTGATTTTCGGAGATCAAGGTTATTTGGTGCCGAATTTTATTTTTCATATCCATGCAATGTTGTTTCTATTCTAAACTAGACATTTAATTAACGTTTGTTGCTGATTTTGAATAATTGAAAAGTATCATTTTGAAGAATATCATCACTTTACCTTATGCTTTAGACAAGATTTTGTCTGCCGTCAGACGGACGGACAGACTGACGGACACGGTGTAACCATTATACCCCTAACCATGTTATTACTATATTTATAACAAGGAGTTTATAATGTAAATATTATCTGCATCGATCTACATTTTACTGACACATTACAAAGTACTTTTATTATCTATTTGTTTAACGCATTGCTACTGATAACGAATTTGTAAGGGCAACATAGTCTGATAATATAAAGAGTGTTTACTTACATGTGTACGAAAAAATACTGATAACGTTTAATATGTATTTCAGTTTCGGCTTCGTTTTTTCTACATTTTGTGTTTATGTAGTTGACATCGTTAAATAATCATGTAAAAACGTTATTCTTCTATTCAAATATAGAATTGATATGCAATAACTATTACGATTGGCATGCCACGCAGAGAGTAAAATAGTAAATCGAAAGTCCATGGACATTGGCAAACAATAAGAAAACGTTGGACACACACAGAAAAATGAACCAAATATACATTTATAAACTAAAAATGAAATTATTTCGAACTTCTATTAAAAAACTAGAAGCGAAACTAGATTCTCACGATATGGTAAGCGTAAGCTATTTTTAAAACGCTACACGTCGAAGTTAATTCATATGAATAAATACTTTTGATATTTAAAATGCCCCCATAGTTATGTTGTCGACTGAACTTATTAGTAATGTATCGACGTGTCTAGCTGAAATATGATTAACCTGTGATCCAACATTTTAAAAAGAGCATTTTCTTATTCAATAAGTCGAATATCAGCTATTGAACCTCATCATAATATTTGAGAGACGTTGATACAACATCCAAAAAGACAAGGTGTGTTTGACTTGACGTACAAATATGTCATTTTCTAAAATTAATGAAAATACCAGTGCTCGAACACCGACTTTTAACAAAATCACACATATCAGAGATATTTGTATTAAGGTAGTATAAGTGTGAGGGTTTGACAGGAAGTAAAGTATACTCTGCTTTAAAACATAATTAAACTGTGTTTATTTACTAATTAGATAATAAGAGTAATCTATTCCAACACAAAG
This sequence comes from Pododesmus macrochisma, assembly GCA_032359645.1. Classification (NCBI taxonomy): domain Eukaryota; kingdom Metazoa; phylum Mollusca; class Bivalvia; order Pectinida; family Anomiidae; genus Pododesmus; species Pododesmus macrochisma. The sequence continues at coordinate 8,150 of JAUMGZ010193030.1, read as the reverse complement.
TACCAAAAACATAGGCCGCATCAAATTATAGCAGAGGGACTACATTTTGTTGCGGCGAAAATCGACGTTGTAATGCGGTTTTTTACGTACATAAAAAAGTGACGTTTTGCGTTGCAAGGCTAGTTTAAAGTTCAATAACTTTTGAACTGATGGTTGGATCTTAATGAAATTTTGTAAAACAATCCTCAAATCACATTGATTTTAATTTCCTTGGGCATGTACTCATTAAATGTTTTAAGGTTTTTTGGTGCATAAAGGATAAAGACGCTTCCATGAATTTTTGTTCAAATATTGTGAAAAAAATATTTCAGCAACCCATCATTTTTATTTGTTAATTTTGTTCGTTTTAAAAGTCTCTGTCTTGGTGACAAATTTGGAAAAAGTTTGATTTTGATGGTATCTAAGGAATTCTATCGCATTAATAGTCTGCAATAATAGCAAACAATTATTACTAGATCTAAAATTGATATTGTATGAATACTGATGTAATATAAATTTTCTTTCTGGTATGCATAAAAAGAGACGTGAACACATTATTGGTTCTTTGTGAAAAAATTCAGAAAAATTCTCATTTCAGCTACTTTCAAACGCACTACTTTCGAGTGGCTCTAGAAGCAAAAAAGTGCAGCAACATATACTTTTTTATGTAAATGTCTTCTCAGGACCTCGTCTTTCCAAAAATCAACAATACAAAAAAAGTTTGATTTTATAAAATTTTAGGTTCTCACACTTATATATCCTAAACACATTCTACAAGATCACTTAACTAAAAAAAGAGTATTTTTTGTATGCCATGAGTATTTCTTTGACCTTTTTAACTAAAAGCTTGACTGCCTTATACATAGAAATATATTTTAAATCACCGTTTCCAAGGAAAAAGAATATACTATATTTTCGAAAAATCGAAATGGGAGAAGTCTATTTGACACAAGTTTAAAGGCAACAAAAAGGTAACACGTTTACACCTAATTATTATGCTGGTGTGAGTTGTAAACATAATACCAGTGGAATGTTCGAGAGCAAGTCTGGGTTGTCAACATAATACAAGTGGAGTGTTCGATGGATGGTGTGAGATGTCAACATAATAACAGTGGAGCGTCCGAGAGCTTGTGTGGGTTGTAAACATAATACCAGTGAAGTGTTCGAGAGCTTGTGTGGGTTGTAAACATAATACCAGTGGAGTGTTCCAGAGCTGGTGTGAGTTGTAAACATAATACCAGTGGAGTGTTCGAGAGCTGGTGTGGGTTGTAAACATAATACCAGTGGACTGTTCGAGAGCTGGTCTGGGTTGTAAACATAATACCAGTGGAGTGTTCGAGAGCAGGAGTGGATTGTTAACATAATACCAGTGGAGTGTTCGAGAGAAGGTGTGAGTTGTAAACATATTACAAGTGGAGTGTTCGAGAGATGGTGTGGGTTGTAAATATAATACCAGTGGAGTGTTCGATAGCTGGTCTGGGTTGTAAACATAATACCAGTGGAGTGTTCGAGAGCTGGTGTGGGTTGTAAACATAATACCAGTGGAGTGTTCGATAGCTGTTTTGGGTTGTAAACATAATACCAGTGGAATGTTTGAGAGACGGTGTGGGTTGTAAACATAATACCAATGGAGTGTTCGATAGCTGGTCTGGGTTGAAAACATAATACCAGTGGAATGTTCGAGAGCTGGTGTGGGTTGTAAACATAATACCAGTGAAGTGTTCGAGAGCTGGACTGGTTTTTTTTAACATAATACCAGTGGAGTGTTCGAGAGCTGGTCTGGGTTGTAAACATAATACCAGTGGAGTGTTCGAGAGCTGGTCTGGGTTGTAAACATAATACCAGTGGAGTGTTCGAGAGCTGGTGTTGGTTGTTAACATAATATCAGCGAATTGTTCTCGAGGTGGTGTAATGAGTCTAAATGTGAATTAAATCAAAACCAGGAAGTGTTGTTATATGTATATACGTAATGATGTACTTCACATGTTAACATTTGTATCGGTATTTTAATAACATTGTTTACAGGTATATATATTTCGGACTATTGTTTATCAATCACCAATGACCATTAAAAGAAAAGTGTCTTACCTGTTTAGGGGCAACTTCTTTCAGTTCAATCGCCTAATCGCAACAAAAACACCGTTTGACGTATGTTATTACAAAACGCTGACGTGCACTCCCTATTTTCTCAAAATCACTTTCTCAACTGACAAGAGACCTGTGCAAATATTGATTTTGTAATATGTTATCATGTGATGTTTAAGTCAACGAGTCGGGCTCGGATTGGTAGACTATCAATACATATCTGGAAATTACCAGTTTGACTGATAATACGCAAAGTAAAACAGGAACAGTATGGAACAAAACACTGACATAGAACAAATGAAATTTGATATGATGATGCTGTTGTTGGTTGAAGTTTCATCCTGATGTTTCCATATACCTTTGCTTTTCTTTATGAAAAGACATAAATATTGATTCTTTGTCTTTTTTGTAAAATGAACTTACTTGGCCTAAATCGCTGTTGTTATGACACACTGACAGGTCTCAGTAAATCATAAAACTATTTTTCTAATTTTTGCGTAGTCTTTTCTGAATGGTGTTTTAAATTTGCTGTTCATATATCGATAAGTCATGATTCATTAATTCACATCACCTATAAATATATTCATCAGTTATCATGTGTGTGTCTATACATTCAAAATGAACTTATTGTTTTTTGCGTAAAGCTTGAAGGGTGGAGCCGATTGTCCTGTATATTAGATTATGCTCAAACATAGTTGTTCATAAGGATGTATGAGTGTGAGAACCGAAAATTTTATAAATTCAAACTTTTTGCTATTGTTGATTTTTGGAAAGACGAGGTTCCGGGAAGACCTTAACATAACAAAATTAATATGTTGCCGAACTTCTTTTTGTTCTAAAGCCACTCGAATTTAGTGCGTTTGAACGTAGCTGAAATTAGAATTTTTCACGAATTCATTTACAAAGAATCAAACATGCGTTCGCCTCTTTTATTATGCATACCAGAAAGGAAGTTTTTATTTAAATCAAATTTCATTAAAAAAAAATAAACTTCAGATCATGTAAGACAAAAAGCATCTTTTTCTGTTTTTGAAAGCTATTAATGCGATAGAATTCCTTAGATACAAAAATAATATTCCAAAACATTTTAAGATCATTCTTATAGATTTTTTTTTTCCAAAGTTGTCACAAGACAGATACTTTAACAACGAATACAATTACAAATAAAATGTGTGGGTTGCCGAACTCCTTTTTCACAATTTTCATGTAAAGCTTATTTTCCTGTATTCCCTTCTATCTTTAAAACATATAACAAATATGTATCCAAGAGAAATGAAATCTATGTGATTTGAAGATTATTCTTTAAATTTGATCAAAATCCACCAATTCGTTTAAAAACTATTTAACTTTGAATTACCCTAGCAAGGCAAAACGCCACATTTTATGTATGTCAAAACCGTACCACAACGTCAATGTTCGCCGCAACAAAACGAAGTCCCTCTGCTATACATTTGATGCGGCCTATGTTCTTTCATTGTTACTTTTTGTTGAAATCGATTACTCTTATGATCTAATTAGTAACTTAACACAGTTTACTTGTCTAAGTATTACATAATGTGCTTCAAAGCAGATAATACCCTACTTCCTATCAAACCCGCACACTCATACATCCTTCAGTGGACCTATTGAGAAATGGAATTCAGAAATAATCAAGATTGCTCGAATGATCAATATATATAAAATAGCACTTTTTATTTCACTGTTACCAGTGAAATATAGAGAAATATCCTTTAGATAAATCTGTTATCCTTCACCAGTGAAAATAACTGTTATTTTCACTAGTGAAGATAACAGTTATTTTCACTGGCAATATCCATTCGCACTAAAAATTGTTAATGAAGTAACATTTTTATATCACTGTCTGTAACTTTTATTTATTTTGAACTACTAAAACCGTTTCAAACATTATTTAAAATATTTGTGCTGTTTTTATTTATGTTTAATATCAATTCTCTAAGAACTACTTTCAGTGCAGACTTATTTATGCTTTGGGTAAACTGTATCACGACACTACAGCTGATTCACGATGCAATAACTTTGAAATGGTAAAAATAGATAGGGAAAATGTTATAAACAGAAAATTCAATGTTAATTTCTTGAATATCATAATTATTTCACTCGTGAGGCAGAATTCTTTGATATTTTCAATCGTGCTACGCACTCGTGAAAAATATCAGAATGCTGTCTCACTCGTGAAATAAATTTGATATTCAAGAAAACAACATTGAATATCCTCTATATATCTCAACGTAATTTTTACTTGATAACATGTTGTCTAATATAGGAGCCATCTTAATTGTCATGCAAGATAGGTTTTTGTTGTTGAAAATGCGAAATACATAATTTGTTCCTATAGTTAACTGTTTGTTCCGCTTGTAACGTAACAAATAGAAATGTCAATCACAAATTTAAAAACTAGTTTTTTCTGTTTATATCTAATCTATGCTATTGACACTTGTTTCTGTTTCGGTATGTGGTTTGATATATCTATACTATCTTCAGTCCTATATTTTATCACAAAGATAAATTATAAAGCCATCTGTACTATCGCGGACATAACTGTGCTAATCAGGTACGAACGAGGAAAAGGTTGAACATGTTCAAAGTTACATTCTACTACGTCTCATGCTTTTGCAGCGACTTGATTGGTCAATAGCCATGGATTATTGGACGACAAATCATGCTCGTGTCCCAATAATACTTGCTTGCAATGTTTTCCGCCATTTTTGGCTGATTTTCTGGCTGTTCCTATTTACCCCCTACGGAATATATAGTACCTCATTACACTATATAATTACGTCACTAGCCAAATGTATTTACACAAACTATTGTCCGTTTCAAACAAGGCAATCTACTTAAAAGATCAACAACGATACGTCCAATAATTAGGGTAAAGAGTATTTTACAATAAAAAAAACAAGTTTTAAGACAGATATTTATTTGGATCAAGGAGAAATATGAAAAGTGGTAGAAATGTACCTATCAACTTAGCACAACATTTCATTGCACCGTATGTGGTTCAGTCCATGGTTTCAGGAATAACAGGCAGGCATATTTTTATGAACTCCTGTCTGATATGCAGATTCAAATTGCTCGAGCTGATGATACAGACATTATATCTGCCATGGTAGAGTATGAAAGTTCAACAAATCAACATCAGCAACAAAACGAGTCCTCAATGCTCCATCAGACAGAATTAATGCCTTACAAACACAACAAATGGCGTCTTAAAGGTCCAAAAGTACATCTGTCATACATGGTCTGCTTTCTTCTATAACTCAATTCTTGACCAGCTTTCAAACGTGAATATGTGCTCCACAACCCAGGAATCGTCAACACTTGTCTGTATACCTCTATTTGTGGGAGCTTCCATTAACATGTCATCTGGCACGGAGCCAACTTTACAGTCAAAATGAACTTCTCCAAATAAGATCAGTGGGGAAAGAATCATATAAAGCATAAATAATTTTTGTTTGCACACTAATTTAAATTATTGCTAGCAGTCACAAGATGATGATGATGATGATAATGATGATGTTAAAATTATTGACTTTCTTCTAAAGGAGTGGCAATGCATTGTGCGACTTTAAAACGATAAGAAAGTTCAATTGTTTTGTTATATGTTAATTCAATATTTAAATAATAATACTCGTGGAGACAGTTTAAGATCTTTCAATATATATATCAACATTATATTGTTCACATATTGATTTGTGTTTGCATTTTACACGTCTTCTCAATCGTTTAAAAATATTAACAATCAACTGTCGCAGTTTGACTTACTTCTTGACACCCCAATGCATATTTTCGGAAAATCGTAGAGGGGTAGATCTATAACGTGTTAGAAACTGAAAATGACAAGGGAACGGTTGTTTTTGAGACAGTAATAAGTAATCGCATGTTATCTGTGTTTATAAACGAAATTACGTCAAATCGACAATGTTATCCCGACAGCTGATGCAAGAGAAATGTGACATACTTTTGGACATGTGACAGGCGTGGATTTCCGAAATTCGTAGTAGATCTACTTAATATATTACTATTTTTCAGAAAAAGTAAAAAGACAATTCATATATTGAATTGGAAACTAACCTTAGAAAGTATGCTGATATTTCATATTCGCCCAATCATTCTTTCGTGCATTGCCACGGTCGTTATCCTGGTTGGTCGTGGTCCTCCACCAGGGCTAAGGCGCCGATCAGCTGGTTTCACTTTTTTGACCGGCGAAGCTTATCAACTTTCATATGTTCGTTTTTTCTTTGGTGACACATTTTTTGCTTATGTCGAAGTCTGTCGGGATGTAAAACAAGTTGAATACATGCATTCTTTCCTCTTCGACTGTTTGTGTATTTCTGTGCAACGTTAATAATTGTGTCGAGGTGCAAGGTATCAACGTCATCTTTTAAAACAATGACAAGGGCACAGGCTATTCCAACAAATGAGCAGACCGTACGAAATGCACGCGCTCATTTGCAAAAAGGTGATAATCACTGCCGACGGCTTACAGTGGGAGGAAAAAATTCAAAATAGGGTAAATTGGCGTAGTAGAATAGAAATAATTAACGTTTTTGCGTGTATTGTGTTGGAATATATAACGAGACGAGAAAATGTTGTAAAGAAATAAATCGTTAATTGTTTCTTAATTTTGCACTCCCTTTTATTATGAATTTCATCATTTTAAATCCAAACCCCTCAATGTCATACGTATAGTGAATATGTGAATGTGAGTCCTCAGATTGTGTTGTCTACCGTTTTATATATTAATTATAGGTAACATGTTTTGCTTAATAAGTTTGCATTTAACACACTTTCCTATACAACAGTTATTAATTAAGCAATGACAAGACTTCTAATGTATCCAAAATAATTTACATTGTAAACCTGGAGTAAAAGCTTACACGCTTTTAAGACCTACGCAAAATGTATGTAATACGTATGCAAGTCATTTCATCCTTCACAAGGTAGTTAAAAGCATGTTTAGTCACATCCTACCAGTTTCTTAATTCTATTCTTTTATATTCAATAAATACGTTATTATCCTTTTCATATATACGATTATATGATATGGACAATAACTGGTACACATGGAACAGTGAAACCACAGTTTCTAACATTGAACTGGATTGACGTCCTCGGTGTACATTTGTATTTACTGTTAGGTAATTTCAAAAATGCATTGCCTCAATCATCTATTCCTTTACTAATAATAGTTGGTTATCGTAGGTTAATTGACCTTTAAGAGATCAACGTCAATTTCTTTCCTAACTTTCTGGTGCTGAATTGTTTGATGCAGGTATTTTTACTTTTTCAATGTATCCAGTTCTGTTGATTCCACTCATCCGGTTTGCTAAATCTTTTGTGAAACTATTAACATGTGCAAAAAGACTCTGTACATATATGTGATTGGTTTCAATAGAATATAGGTCAAGGTTTTGAGTTCTAAAAATAAGACTTAACCTTTCAACATATTTAGCATTAATAACTTACCTGATTAGTTGCACATCTGGTTAAGGTATTGCAGAATCCCGGGTCTGATACGTTATCACAGGTATAACACAGAAGATCGGTTCTGTTTTGTACTGCAACATATAATTGAATAGGTACCTAGTAAAAAGAAAAATTATTCAGCATGGGAAAATATTTCAGCAAAAAAACCCCAAAAGAATAAGACTATCAATAGAAAAATTTCAGTAACACAAATTGTCTAACATCCATCTGTATCATCTGGTGGTCCATTTAGGCGAAGCCAACAGTTTGTAACAGGTCAATTGATACTCACTTAAAATTACCTATTGATAAATCGAAAAACCAAGACGATATTCTAAGGTTGTAAGTCCATGGACATTGGTGATCAACAAGAAAACGTTGGACGCACACAGAAAAAATAAACGAAATATATATTTATTAACTATAAATGGAAACATCACGAACTTCTATTTAAAAACTAGAAGCGAAACCAGGCGCTCGTGATATGGTAAGCATTTCCTGCTACACATGTGTCACCCGCCACGATGCCTCCGTGTCATTCCGGTGTATGGTAACCTTTTCCACTGTTTAAAAAGGAGCAAGTGTCACCATAAGAAAAA
>JAUMGZ010193029.1:0-39073 GCA_032359645.1 Pododesmus macrochisma | reverse complement strand
CAATGTCAGAGCATCACTCTTAGAACACACAATGTCAGAGCATCACTCTTAGAACACACAATGTCGGAGCATCACTCTTGGAACACACAATGTCAGAGCATCACTCTTAGAACACACAATGTCAGAGCATCACTCTTAGAACACGCAATGTCAGAGCATCACTCTTTGACTCTTAAACACACAATGTCAGAACATGTCTCTGTTAGATTACACAAATTCAGAAAATATCAATCTCTGAATGCCTTCTACAATGAGAAAAAAATCAAATGTGTTGGATTAGAAGTGATATAATAAATCATATGTTACTTATGATATTTAGCAATTCAGTTTCTGTTTCAGTGTTGACTTTGAAAATACTCAAACACATATTGAATTTATACATGTGTACGTGATTTCTCTGATTGGAAGGGTATTTATGGTTTACAAATCTATTGAATTTCCAACCTTTTCTGTACCTTCAGATTATAATGTAGCTACAAGTAGATCTACTGAGGAGGAAGAGAAGGAAGAGGAGAAAGCATACAAGATGTCCTCATGTGTGCATGCAGCTCACCTGATGACTGTTGAGCATTGAGGTTTGGTGATGGGGTGCACATGACATGGAATTCTATTGGCAACTTGACAGTGCATGTTGACTGTGTCAGAAGATGATGCGACATTAGTCACAGGTAAGTTGATAGCGTAACTGTAGCTGAGCTGGAGTTTATAGCGTAACTGTAGCTGAGCTGGAGTTCATAGCCACACTAGGAGATGCAGGATCCCATTAATTGTCATTGTATCATCTACTGTGCATCCCACAAATTCTATTCAGGGTGTCAGGCCAATACCCAATATCTCTTGTAAGTTAATACCACATTACAAATTTCTGAAGTATGTTAAATTACCATTGTTGTAAGATTACCAAAATAACCATGAAATTAACAATAGAAATTGAAACATTTGTGAACGTCTGGAAACCCGATGCTAATGAAAGTGCAACCAATTTAGGATATTTGAGGAAATTTATAAAAGTAGCTATAACTGACAGACAGATCTGTCACAGATAAACTTATTGTGGTTTAACAACAAGAGGCAGGGAAAGCAAGCCATAAAAGTTTCCCAGCTTCTGGAGTTACCTGCCCATTGTTAACTCTCTATTGTTATGACTTGACTGACATTTTCCATGCAGTATTTGTTAATCTACAGTAAATATCTATGATAACTTTCTACCTTGAAAAATGAATCATTAACCAGTTAATTAAACTTCCTTATCAATACAAGAGAATCTGGCTGTTGACACTTATTTTATTTGTGTGCAAACGGAAAATTAAATTTTTGAAAAGATTTGAGACTTAATATGAATCGCTGGAATGTGTTAACGGTTTTGACAAAGTAGTTGTTGGAAAAGAATGGGGACCTAATGATGCATGGGTCGGTCATTGCCTAAGTTTATCTCATATATCTATTTATACTTTTGACAGGGTCTTATCAGCTATAACAGTAGATGTAAACAATTTTCCTTAAATTTTCTCAAAGCTTTGGCTTGATTCCAGACAAAAATTCACAAATTCAGAATGTTTTTATAGGTTTATGTATTATGCAAACTTTACACGGACACTTTGCAGTAGTTTATGTACCTTTATACATCTGAATCATACAACTTTTTAAATTTCTGTACTATTCTGGGGAAGCTGTTTCCCTGATTTGCCGATTGATTGGCTATTTTGCGTTTGATTTGAACCTGAGCTGGGTGCATTCCTTTACTGATCTGCATATCAAATCACCATTGAAGGGTATTGTTTTGACGGTGGCTGGTAAACCAAGATCTGTAAAATGCTAATTCCTGGTCTAATCATGTAATATGTCCGACACAATGCACCCGATATGAATTAATATCTGATTGTAGCCACAGCTGACTGGGCATCAATGGGAGAAAGTCGGAATTGAATTTCCTGCGCAGTTACTGGTCATGTATAGCGTGAAAGCCATTGAAAGGCATAAGATTGGTATCTTTGATATGGCACGGCGATGGTCATGCCCGATTCTGTAAACCTTTGGGTGCTTTCTAATAAAGTCGGAGTGAAAACTTTAAAAAAGGAAATTAAGATACTTACATACGTTTAGGTGACTGAACATTAAGTTGTGATCTGATACACTCTCATATCGAGTGATCAGGTAAAAACCTGATCCCAAATCAACGTCCTGATCTTGACGAGGAAACGCCTTCATTAATACCCACATCACACCTGGACAACTCTTTAAAACAGCATCGTGATTACACAATCTAACTGCACATTGTGCATAATGTCAAGATTTATCAGAGGTTGTTGACAGGTGTAAAAACTTGTTTTTGTAGTGTTTATTGTAGTTGTGCAGCTCCTGTGTTTGTTGTCACTCAGCGTTAAACATCCCTTAGTTACATAATATTTTAGTGGTCATTTAGGGAGAGATTGTGTTTTTAAGATATGATAATTCTTCATTAACAGAAAAAAAAAACAAGTAGGTTTCACAATTATAATTACAGATAGTTTACCAAAGAATGCTTGGAAAGTAAAATATAACCCAAGCACCTTTGATTTGTAACAATGCGCTCATTTTGAAAAAACTGAAAAGTTGGAATCTAAAATTTAGGAACAGTTTTAAGGTATTCATTCATTAAAGGATTCTTAAGGTTGCTAGTAACAGACAAAACTTTTTTAATTTTTTTTTATAATTTCTGTGTTAAGTTTTTTTGTAAAAAATGCCACAAGCAATGGCAACTTCTAGGTATGTCAATTCTGGCACCTCTTTAGTACCTGCAAGGTAGTTTCAAGAATGCTGGAAGTGTTTAAAAAGACAGCTGATGTTTACAACTGTGTATTCACCATAATAATACTGCATGTACCTAGGTAACCTAATCAAATGTAAACACAAGAGGAATGAAAAAATTCTTCATTGACAAAAAAATACTTACCTTGGTATTGTTTCTTATAGAATAGCAGAATCTATGTGTACATGCTTGTATGACATTGGTCTTTGTTCTCACAACAAACGTTAGTTGACGTGTAGTATAAAGTACAAGTTATATTTGTTCACACATTCCAGAATACAGATGTTATTCAATGTTGTTTGTAAACACAAGAACACATAACAAGTAAAGCTTTCATCGGGGGATACAATCTCATTTAAGGATAGTTTAACTAATAAAGATATTTACACAGAAGCCGCTGTGAAACATGCGCTTTGTTTTCATTCTGACTATATGACATGGTTGTATGTGAGTTACGGCTTTGTTTTCATTCTGACTATATGACATGGTTGTATGTGAGTTACGGCTTTGTTTTTATGATTCAGTAGTAATTCTATTGATAAACACATCCCGTATTTCATTCATAATTTCTGTCCTGGAACTTTTTCAATGTAAACAATAATATTTTGAAATTTGATATGAAGTGCAGGGTGCAATTTAAGTTCTCAATGTCCAAATGAGGATTTTGTTTTGGGTAAATCAATACCATTCTTTATTGTTGTGGAAAACAAGATAAAACTTGAAAAACTATCTAAATTACAATAACAAACAGCCATATTTTCTGAAGTGGTATAATACTTGAATGCAAGAAGATATGCATTCAATTAAGTGGATTTTAAAGTAATCAAGAAACACACATGAAGATGCTACAATGTACATGGAAGATAGATATATATACGTGCAAATTTTTATTTCAGCTATGGATGATGAATTGAATTGAATTAAATATTTAACTCTGACCATTCACAAAACAAAACAAATATACATAAGTATATTCAAAAAGCAGGCTAAATCATGATCACGGTTTGTCAATAAAAATGATGAATCTCCACCCAAAAAAAAAATGTATACCTGTAACAAGATAAATGTAAGTACACATGCAATAGAATCATATTTAAAGTGCTCTAGCAACAAAAGACTGGGTTTGTAAGAAATAAAATTCTGAAAAAAATTAAGGAAAATTAATATGTACATTTTATTAAATGGGCGTTCAATGAGTACACACGAGAGCGCTTGAATTTGTTACATTCAATGTTACTGGGTGTATCAGTGCATTAATTGTATGAATTCTTTATACATCTTCATATTTCTTAGCTTCATGATTTGAATTACCAGGACATAACTTTTTTTGTTTCTTATTATCTGCCTGACTTATAGGTACCGGTACATAGCTGTTGTGATTGTATTTCTATGGTGATCTAATTACCATGGTGATCTATGTCAACTTCCTTTATAAGAAGAAGGAATTCTGTCTTGTTTGTACTGGTGGTGAAGTCCTTTGTTATATATGATAAGGACAGGTCCTTCTGTAGTACTTTTGTAATTAATATAGTTATGAATTCATATCGTTATCGACCAAAAAACACGCCCAAAAATAGCAAGTTATGAGGTTACCTTATCAAGATATTAAGTACATCTAGAATTTCACTTTATACTTTTTATATAGAGTTCATAGTGCAGTCTTATATAATGTTTCTTTTTAAGTTTATGAAAAATATTTTTTTTTTTAAATAACTTTAAGAAATTGTGCAAGTCTTTTTTTCATTAAGTCAATTTGGATTTAATACTTAATACATTGAATAGGCCTAGAGTTCTTTATTTTTACCGTTATTAATTTTAATAAGATTTTTAATATGAAAACAAATTGATGAGATATAAAATTAATTGTGGAGCGCAGGAGACCTTTTTTTATAGAATTCATTCAATATATGCTAAACATTGTCATGACGACACATTCAGAGGACACAATCTGTTACCTAAGCCATCAATAAATCATTAGAGTTTATGTGGGAGTCAAGTGATTGTCATCTTGTGTATTTTTTCTATCTGTCTCTCTGGTACTGTTGTGTATAGATGATGTTGCTACATTTGAGAAGAATAGAGTCAGTGAAGCTGTCCACACACAATCCAACTTTAACACCTGTTTGACTGTCCTATTAAATTTGAAAGATTTTTTTTTACAAAATTCTAATGGTTCACCGTTTACTGTTATTCCAGGTGCCATAAAAATGTCAAATTTCTATTTAAATGGTGCCATTTCCGCTTGTATTTTGTGAATTTGATGAGTTTCCATAAGCGATTCTGACTGTGCGGACGGCGTTACATAAGAGTGACTTTTAGTAAAAGACGGCCATTAATGTATCTCCATAAACACCAAAACCTCAGGAAATAAAAATTATTTGGTCTGATTCTTTTCTAAAGCTTACAAGTTTCTGTAGAAAAGATGTATAGTATCGTTTGAAGATTTAATGAGCATGAAAGTCGACCTTGAGAATGTATTAAAAAAGGTTTTGTACATTTCCCCATCTTGCGTCTTATTTTCCTACATGATGTTAGTGCTGTTTTTCACCTTTCCAAACTTTAGACTTTTTAAAACCATTATCTTTTAAGGATACTTGATTATGATCTAAGATTGTCACCGGGCTTGTTATACTGTGAACAAAACACGAGAGCAATTAATTTACATTCAAATGTACTTAATGTGGAAATAGAATAAATAAGATTAAACAATAAGTGTAATAGGACGGCAATCACTAACAATACTATAAGTACCTATGAACTCATGTGGCTACTCACAGATTCTGGTACAATCTTCAATGGTGACACAATTAGCCATAAAATGAAAGACTTAATTTATTTATAAAATTCTCAAACATTAATTACTTTAACAGTTGTGTTGACATTATCCAATGTCCACAATCATAAAACATAAATCTTTGTATGTAATTAAAGAAAATTTCATATCTTTGTTTTTTGGGTTTTGTTAAACCTAGATTGTGGATAAGGTAAAATTTCTATGTGTAATACCCGGTAATCAAAGTTAGAAAAGAAAAGAAAAGTGGAAAGCAAAGCAAATTCAATGTTTTGATGTTTGTCATAAAAATGTTACAAATGAGAGTAAAATTTGATGACATTATTTGTGGGCTATATAGTTACGACTGATTATAAAGGTGAGTTTAAAACACATAATGTTTAATCAAACATCGTAATGTTTTATCAGACATCGCAATCAGTTAAGATTTTAATTGTATGTTACACAGATCTCTATAAAGTGAATTTTTTATGTTAAATTTCATAAATTCTTGCATATGCAGGGACACTTTGGCAATAATTTATGACATGATAAATTAAGTCTGTAAACATTTATGGGCATGAGGCGCAAGTTTTTAAGGTATGTTCAGCGAAGCAGTATTGTCAGAATACTGATGAGACTGGCGGTGCACCACCAGTGGCAGTCAATAGTTTATGTATTAAGGAGCGTGTAGATTTCACCGAGTTTTTCTGTACTGTAAAAAGTCAGTTTTTAGCTTATTAAATGTGACCAGAAAACTTGACGTTTCTAGGTCGATGAACTTTTACAATACCTGCATTTCTTATAGGACTTTGAATTCATAACAAAAATTTAAAAAGGACATTATGGCTTTAAGAGTTGTCAGTATTGTGAATAATTTTTTTTTAAGTTTGACATGTATAGAACAGTATAGAAAATCAATAAGCATTCTTACCTTTGACACCGAACTGCTGACTTTATATGATTATTTAAATCTAAATCTTAACTTATTTTCCCTAATACACAACAAAAAATAAAAATAAAAATCATGTTAATGGTATAAAATGAGTCAATTTGTACAGATTTCTTTGGTACCTCAATTTATGTACACATGTAGTGGTACACCCTGAAGCTGTCTTGAAAATAGCTAAAGACAGAACTGTGAATCATTAAGTCAATTAAATTAAACTTATTTGAATTTCAACCGCCTCAGTTGTACAGAGTATATTTGATTTGTCAAGTAACTGGAATACATGTATAACTTCTGAAATATTCAACATTTTCAGATGGTAAAATCCAGTTGCAATTCTCTTGTTACTAGAATGCTGAGCTTAATTTTGTATTTTAAAAATAAATATTGAAACTTGTCTATTATAAACGGGTGGTCTGGGGAAAGAAGGTTGCAGTCAACGGTACAAAGATTTCAACAATTCTGTTAATTGATAGTATATTTACACGTGTATACACCTGTGTGTAGTAGGTTTCTTTGCCGTGGGGTCAGAGGTTACAAGAGAAGAGGTGATCGGCAACAGATACACCACCTTGCTCTACTCATTAGAACAAGTTTACAGTAACGCTTCCTCACAGATAAAATCTTTTGCATTTGTTAATTGTTCAGTAATGTACACTTTATAGGCACCCGTCATTGACGACCAAAACAAGAAAAGAAATTTCGAGATAATCATGAAAACTAATACTGAGCATAAGTGGGTAAATTGCAGGTGAATGATTTAGCCCTTGGTCTGATTTCTATTGAAGTGTTGCAGTTTTCTTTTTATAGGTAAAGAAGATTTCCAGGGTCATAGGGTAGAGAAATTAGTGAAAAAGTTCTATGTGCGCTTCAAAAATATATACCGTCCATGTTTACATGTTGAATATGAAAGTATAACCATAAAAAAAAAGTTTAGCATCTTCAGGTTCTAGGAATTTGGGGGAGTTAATTATTATGAAATATCCTAATAAATTATACGTTCTTAGAAAAGGCTAACAGTCTATTTTAAATAAGTATTATTCTTTAGGAGGATAACTTTCCTATAAAACATCACTTACGTATTATCTCTGTTCAGTTAATAATTTGTTGTCGTTTCTTTTTTTACTACACGATTGCAGTTTTATTTTTAACAAAAAAGAACTGACGCAGATTTGAGATATTAAAAAATGAATAGAATTTTTTTGACATATTGCTCTCTGAAAGGATATACAAGGATATAGAATTGTATTGAAAACTATATACCGGAAATAGTTACAAAGTGGATAGATATAAGTATCCGCCCAAACTTCATATTATGCATGCAAGGTATTCAATGAAAACATGTGATGATATACAATGATGTGCTAATGTTATCTTGACAGAAATCATAATATTATTCATCCATTAAAATAGATATGGCTCATGTGACAAAAAAGTTATAAAAAGTATATATGAAAAGCTTAAAAATAGTTCTGGATGTTATTAGAATATATTCTTTCAAGTTTCTGTACTGTATTGTAAAATTTGTAGAATTGAGATTCCTATAAATTGACACTAATAGTACAGTGAACATACATATAACCCTGCATCTTGCTTACATGGAGCTGCTGAGGCTGACATCAGAGATCAAGAAGAGTTATCTTTCTTAGTTTATGTCTCCATCAAAAGCACACTTTATTTTACGTGGATACTTCACCAGAAAAGATTATAAGTTAATTCAAAAGAACAGTAAAACTTAACTTCTTCTCCTAAACCACTAGACCAATTTCATCAAAACCTGGTAGGGAGTAACCCTAGGAGAAGGGGATTAAGAACAGAACAAAAACACAAAGAAGAAAAAAAGGTGATTTAAAAATTAAAAAAGATAAATAATTCACTGACTGACTGTTGAGATGTAGAAGTTTCTTTTACTAACATAAGTAGACTTGGTTTTACATAAGATTGCACAAGAAGTTGGCAATTGAATTTTAAAAAAAAAATGATAGAAGCAATTTAAACAAAATATTGAAAAAGCACTCTAATTTGAAAGGCATCATATATATTATGAATCAACTGAAATTAAAAAGATTGGCATAACAACAAAGGTAATATATATCATTTGGCTTTAAAGCAGTGCTGAAGGGACAGATGGACATTGACTCGTTACATCAACTCTCTTATATCCATTACACTGTTATCAGAGCCCCATAATTAATCCTGTTAAAATGCAGATGTCACACAGAAATACTGCAATGTGTGTCATCTTCTGCCAGGAAAAGTCCCAAACCTACCACAGTTTATACTTTTTATATTCAGCAAAGTTTGCTGCCCATTAAATCAGACAAACACACAATATCAATCAGTTTGACTGATGCGCTTGTTTTACATGGCTTCAAATACGTCCAGCTGTAATACGACACCTGTGACAAAATAGTCTGTCACATTCCTCCCCATTTTACATAGCTCTCTCTGAGTGACTACCCATGTCCATGTAGCTCTTGTAACGATCGCATATATAATATTGTCCTAACATATGACTGCTGTATACATTGTATAATTATGTCTTCATGACAAACACTTACAATAACTAATAACACGTCTTTTTACTTCTCACTGATTAATGATCAAGTAAAACTCATTGTGTAACCTTTAGTATGGTGTATAGGCCAGTTTTCTGGCACACGAAAAATACTGTTGATTTAGGGAGGAAGTTAGTATTCACAAAGTAGAAATAAGATATTTTTAAGTTATTCTACAATAGTGCAAAAAAGTTTTTAAAGGCGAAAAAAAAACTTAAGAAAGTGAGAAAAAAACCCTGTCAAATCATTTTACAAAAAAAGCAACCCAAAAATGTAAGTGTTGGAATTCATTGTAACATTTTATGAAGCAAAAGTACAAATTGTTGTTAATCCAATTTAACATAAGTAATCTTTTTTGGCAAATAAATTTACATGTACCACAAAGTAAACTTTAAAGTTCTATAGGGGTGTCTATTTTCGATTGACAAGTTTGAATTTCAATTTTCAAAGATATTTTTTTGCGTTTGCTGCGTGATGGATTATGGACTGGGTATTAATCTGATATTGCTGTAGCTCGTATGAATGATTACGTTTGAATATTGCCTGCATTAGGTTTACGATCTGATAAATCCATGTAGTTTACATCACTGATGGTATCATTAAGTTGTTCTGGTGCAATCACTATACAGCTGGTTTAGCATTACACAATACCTGTAACTTTACCTGTCCTGTGCACACCTTATAGCACAACCGGTCCCTCACTTGGTCATAAGTCACACATTTTTTCCCTCAAACAAGATCCTACATGCGTGGTATAGGAAAATGTGAGGATTTTTTATTGTGGGTAATGATTTTATTTGCTTGATTAATGCTGATTGAAAAGTATGATAAATGAATGCATTAGGTGTCAGATTTGAACTTTTATTTATGAGGTATATATATTACAGTGTTACATCATAGCCGAGATCTTAGATGTGTATGTATGAGTAACCTCCCCTTATTGTTCTCCTGTCAAAATTGATTGTTTCACCTGCTTTTTGGACTTTTTCCATATGAAGTTAAGGTTGTTCAATTATTCTAAAATCAAACTTTTCTTTTTGTATGGATTTTTGATTTTATAATAATGCAATAAAAAGAATTAGTCTTTATGTATTTTCAATTGATTTGTTTTCAACTTAAATAAGTTTTTAAGTATTTAAGCAGAAGATTATTATTTATATCATGCTGTATGGTATGCACATATTCAATCATAATGTCTGTCTTGTCATTAATAGTAGGTTCTAATATTGTAAAGATTTGATCTGTCGTTTTATTCCTAGGTGATGTTTTATAAGTCTTATTATCATCATCAGTATGAGATGGGTCTCATGTTAAATAAGATACAGGAAGATTGGATTAATTATTGCAACATTACCTGATACTATAAGTACAGGTGTATGTTATTAACCTTGTCGTAGGTAGACTCCCAGTCGTTTACATGCCTATGTGCTCCTCAACTGTGCTATTATTTTTCCACCACGCTGCCCCTGAATCTCCCTAAATGAGGCATGTTCACAATAATTAGCATCTGTGGAAAGAGTGTAAGTTGTGGCTTGTTTTTTATGCTGTGTGTTAGATTACATGTTTAACTGTCGTGTGTGGTAAATTTAATCCAGTAAGCAAGCTTGAGATTGACAGACCCCTGCCTTTTATTGTGACCTTGCTGCTGCAAATGTCGTCTTGAAATACTGAGAGATCCCACCAAATCTGACTCGGTAACTGCAAATAATACTTTCACTAATAAAAGTTTAAAATGTTTTTTCTTTAATGTTTTTTTTCTCCAACATTTCAAGACCTGTAGTAATTTTAAACAGTAACTGATTTAAAAAATATATATTCAAATTTTGATTTAATTTACCTTAGCATTTAAATTATTGTGTAAAAAACAAAATAATTCCATCTTTTAAATGCTAAGAATGAATGCTTCCATAAAAGAATGCATCGTCTTTTGTAAAGCTTGTATTCAGTGAATATTTAACATTTTACCTGATCATTCTCATTATTGAAGATTTCTTTACTACCTTTTACATTAATGAGTCATTCTTTTCTTTAAACTTAAAAATTTGACTGTAATTTAAAGTTTGATACGTAAACAGATACCCTCCTCGTAACGGTAGATTGATGTTAACTTTAAGAATGTGTCAGCGAGCCGTTTTCTAAGATGACGGACTTGTCAGATTTTCACACCTTTTGTGCCGTCCAGTAGGTATATAGTCAAATAGCCTTTGTTTTCTCTTGGCATGGATATATAAGATCGCTAGTGATACTGTCCCTTAATGTAAACTTCAGCAGATAGATTTCATCCAAATTTATTTGAACCTAAAAACTCTCCACTCTTAGATCAACAGATAAGATTGATATCAAAGACTTGGAGAGACTCGCAACAAATACATTAAAACATAAGTATAGGATTAATATTCACACCCAACCAAATCTGTTTTATTGTTGTCAAACTCAGAATTGTTCCCCAGATGTTCCTGATGTGTTTTCTTAAGACTTCCCTGAAAGCTACGAGAAAATATAACATTAAAGGATAAGGCTACAAAGTAAGAAGAACCCTTTTGATCAAATTTTATTTTAAGCATCCTACTATTTACAACAGAAGAGTTAGTTTAATATCTATATTATTTGTAGTCGAAAAAAAAAAGTGTTCCAACAATTATCTGAACTAAAAAAGAAAAAATATAAAACTTTCAAGAAATTGAACATTAAAGATGATGGGATCTGTTCAAATCAGGCGAACAATCTGGTGACAAGACAGGTAAAATGTTCAGGACAAGGCTATCAATGACCATGGCACTGAAGGCTTATCATTAAGTGTAATGATGGCGGCTTATTTATGACATAGGGGTCATATCACAGGTGTGCTGTACTTATCAATTATAATACTGTTACGGAAAGTGATTAGCTTCGTCACTGAACTGTACACTGGTACAATTTCGTTGAATGTTCATTTGAATGTTCATTTCGTTCCCTAGAAACAGACATCTTCGTTTATCTATGAAGTTAAACAGCATGCAGTTATATATGTGTTTATTTCAATGACTTGAAACATGAAACAGACAATTTCATTCAATGCACACATTTTTAAACAACACTTTATTTAATTCTTTCACTCAATTAAAGCTTGAAATGGACAACTTTCTGCAGAATAAAATGTAATTAAGCAAAGCTAAAACCATTGTTAGGAATTTTCTTCTTACAAAAAGTTTACTAGATTACATTTAACGTATCATTAATATTATTATTAATTTTTACCTTAACATAACATTTTACTGTTACTTAAATTTACAAAAGGTAACAACAATTTTCTTTAAATATGTTTATATCAAACTTTCATTGGTCATAAAACACAAAGCTGAGTAGTGTGGTTAAATCAATACATAACTGGAAATTTCTAGACCACAACTTACACTGACACCTGTTTGATAAGACTGAATTGATAGGTTTCTAGCTACATGTACTTGCTAAACATTTAAATTCTCGCTGTCAGTCCTCTAGATCGTTTACACCCCTGACAAATATAGTTGGCATGTGAAAATTTAAAAAAAATATATATATATATATTTTTTTTAAGTTATGTAAACACGAAGAATTTAAGTTTCACAAGTGCAATGGCGTGGCTGGTGATTTCATTGATGGATTTGAATTAAATTTATATTTCATTTTCCCACAAGATATTAGAAATGAAATCCGTGCAACATAACTCATTGAAAAAGATAGGGTAAAATGTAAACATTTGCGACCTACAGATCAAACCGAATTACTATCCTTTTTGTGCTTTATCTAGGAATATGCCACGAAAGTCTTATCTGCGAGACGAGATGGACAGTCTATCGTCAAAATATATTACAATGTCTGCCAAAATCCGTCTTCTGTTTACCAAATATTATCCCCATAATCGTGCCAAGTTTTGTTTGTTTGCAAGGGATTTCTGATGCTAATCGCACATATGTCGTTATAAACCATGACCATTAATACCAAGAAATACATCACATGTGAGTTAAGTAGAAGATATATACTTTCTGGACTGTTGCCATCATTTTTTTCATCATTTTTTTCACGATTTATTAGTTTAATATTAAGTTAATAGAAATATCCAATTGTAAACATTAAATGAGGTTTTAGGTATAAGAAATCATTTTCCTTGTTAGAGAGTAATAGCATAACACAAAATACATGCAATACTTTCATGCAGGTAATTACATTAAACATTTCTGACACACTGTTGGTGTATTTTTGGTGGTGGTGGGCGATGATATAACCTTCTTCACGGAAATGTTAAAAAGAATTACATTTTACATTACTTAAAAAAATTATTTCATTTTTATTGAATATGGAGATTTGCTTCAATAATTTTTTTTTTTTTTTTTTTAAATCCAAACGTTATTGTATTGTTATTCATACTTCAATACAATGTGTAACCTTTTAATGGATCCTGGTTTATAAAGTGAAAAATTACCATAAAATTAAGATATTATGAAAGAGGATCTCCAGTTGACATCTTTTAAAAAAAAATTAGCTTTTTCTAAGTGATCATGATTTAATATAAAGAAGATAATTATACTTGGATATATAACCACCAGTGCTTGACCGCTGTCTCTATTCTTGACTGGCCTTTGGTCATGTCTTGTGGTCACTTCAGACACATAGCCACCAAAGTGATGACCATAATTAAGGAATCGTGTTTCCTGATGTGCCATAAACTGCATGAGGAAAAATATAGATATATACTCTACATGTTAAGTTATTGACAATGATTTACTTAAGCATGCATGTAGATAATTTGGTGTCTGAAGGAAATATAAAAAATTATGAAACATAATGTATATAGTGGGTGTGTAAAATTGATTTGTTCAGATACATTTTGAACATGAAGAATGAATCACTCAGAGTCTGATCATGACTCGTCACTACAGATCTATATACATCTACGTATCATAATCAGAGAGTGGGATCGCTTCAAATCGCAACATTTGATTAATTATTTGTAAGTTAACATCTAAAGAGACAACTCTTTTACTTCCTAGATATGTAGATCTATGTTTGATGTTTGTATGATGTCATGGGTCGAATGACTCTTCCAAAGTAAAGAATCTTATTGGTTCATCTTAGTATAAAATAACAATATATAATACATTGTATCAAAAATACATTTTATTACTCATTTGCCATCAGTTTATAAAAATCTAAAACAGCAGCTGATTGGATATTGGCATGTACTGCAACAAAAGCTATGGTCTTTCTGAGATATCATTACATATTTATTGTCTGTATGACAGTTCCCTAACAAACTGTTTGATTGGCTGTTCTGGTGCATTGCAACAACTTTGACATCCTTTTCTCGATATTATTACGTATTTACTATCTGTATGACAGTTCCCAAACAAAGCATGTGATTGGTTGTTTGTGTGTATTGCACACTCGGGACTTAAAACGTATGTACAGACTATGTCATCATCAACACAATTTACAATTTACTATCAACTCTTTTTACACAGGGCAAGATCCTAACCAGGCCCGAGGCAGTATTAAGATGTTCACTGCAAGACTTTGACGTCAGTACGCTGTCATCGCTGATGGTTGTCTGTCAGCACTAGGTCATGTGACAACCCCTGATAGATGTATCGTCACAATGCAAACTAACTAGAGGCCCTATTACAAGGTATATTACATGCTTACATGAAAGGTTTTAACACTATGCTTCTTACCTGTAGTAAAACATGAGAGAAATTAATGAATGAATGAATGAATGAGACGCTGCACGAGGGCACACAAAATGCAATCAACAGAGTCGGATTTGATATATATATACATGTATATAAAAAATTACATGCATACAAGTTCATATTGCTCATAAAAGTTACACATCTAATAATACCTGTCAATTAACCATTTGAGTAGTGTATTTTGTTGCAAGTACAATGTAGTATGAAAATTAATAATAAAAATTAACCAAAGCTATATACAATGTAGTGTAACGTAACCGTGTTGTAAAACTATCTAAAATCCTTGTATAATTCACTATTTGCAATAAAAACATAACTAAAGAGGGATGACACATATATAACACATCTTAAGTCGAATTATGAATGATTTATGCACTATGCAGCAGAACAACAGACAGTTTTTACACCACCAGTTTTACCACATTAACTGTCTATATAGACTTATTAACCCTCAGGATTTATGTCTTTAAAATTTTAAAAGCAAAACTGAAAAAAGGGAACAGGACCCTGCTGACAAATGAACAGGTAATGTCACCAGAAGATCTTCAAAGTAGAATTAACGCCACACAACAGTTTCAATTTCTAAATGTTACATATTGTACCTTATGTTAAAGTTAAAACTTGTGTTAAAACTTATGTATGTAAATATACGGGATGCACTGAATAACTTGTACTTTTAATATGCTAATGTGTTTTTGATGTGAAAAACAAAAAAGTCGATATCGGTTTGAACAAGATGTATATAATAAACACGGAAGGTGTGAAACATGAAACTGGCAGTGTTCAGTTATGTAATTATATGTACGGAAAAGATTTACCCGTAAACTCCTTAACGAATATTGATTTATTGAAAAGAACTCTTTAACCAAAATGTTGTATACAAGTCGAATGTAAACTTGTGAACCACACGCGTGCTGTACAGAAAGAGGTGCGTATAGCCATTAGTAAATGAAAACAAAACTGGTAAATAAAGGGTGTAAATGCACCTGTTTTGAAAAGGTTGGTTAAAATTTCAAATTAGGCCATGTAACAAAACAGTTAATGAGTGTGATAGGGTCAGAACAGGGCAATGACAAATATACTCTACCCTCTGGGTAATGAATATATAATGGTAGATTTCCTCCACCAGAAAAGCTCAGTATTTTGTTCTTTATTAAGTTGTCATAATGTCAAAAATTTGTGAAACATTTAAATAATACGGTAACTCGTACTTCCGTGTTTAAAAGTGAAACAGTT
The DNA here is from genome assembly GCA_032359645.1 of Pododesmus macrochisma. Lineage (NCBI taxonomy): Eukaryota > Metazoa > Mollusca > Bivalvia > Pectinida > Anomiidae > Pododesmus > Pododesmus macrochisma. Next base: position 23,064 of record JAUMGZ010193029.1, on the reverse strand, counting down.
AGTTTTGACAATAAAACTTTTTAAATATCAATATAGAAGGATTGTTCAATGTGGTCATTTTTTGGCTAAGGTGGGAACAAAAAACTACCCACTCTTTGGCTGTAGGAAGTTTAAAGAGTTTTAAGCTGAAAATTTATCAGTTAATTAAACTAATTACTAAGTTGTGTTTTTCCATGTACCTATACAGGGTCTCATTAGTGCCCTGCCCTGGTCAATTTTGACTGTGGGTAGACCTTCCAGTCAGAATGACAAGTCATATTAACATGTACCCACACTTTTTTATTTTTGTTTGTCATGAGAAACCCAGGAATGGACATGTTTTGTGGTAAAACGGTTCAGAGTGTCATTTAATTGTTTAGCTTAATTGAAGTGTTACTTTGAAAACAGTGAAACGTTTAAATCATTTCTTAAACTACTAACATGATTTTGACATATTTGTTTCAATGAAATGTCACGCATTGGTTGTAGAGTAGAATTAGGAATAAGAAGGAAGGAAACATTTAGTACGAGGTACCCACGACCTGTCGTAGAATCCGTGTGTGTATGTAACAGTTAGCTTGTGGTTGGTTGAACAAAAGAAAGCATTTCAACGGCAAGTACATATAGTTGCTAGTAGGAGGTCAGAGTTGACAATCTCAAATAAAAAATACTTATAAAGTACACTCATGACAAAACGAATTAAAAACGAACCGCAAACAATGTAACTAAATACTGAAACGTCGTCAGATTCCACAAATTCCTGGTTAACTAATCAGAGTTGTATTAAATCACTGATTGACAGTTGCTTGTTATAAACGCTTCAGTTGAACTTTCTCATGCTACTGTTCGCCCCAATAATATGATTGATTGGGCTCCACTCATGACTTTTGTTTACCAAGTTTAAAATCCAGGTGTAAAATAAAAATCATTCATTATTATCATTACTCTTTGAATTTTAACAATGAAATTTTGACAGGAAATCAATGGATGTGATTTTCTTAAATGTGTCCAACTTTTGTTTTGGTTGTTACCCGGTAGTGACAATAAATGAGTTGAACTTAAATATTTTTGTCATAATCTTCTTTTAAATTTTTAATTGATGAAAAAAAGAAACTGAAAATTAAAGCAAAATGTGCAATTTTAAAGGCTAAGACAAAATTCCATACTAATTTTGAATTTCTTATTAATTGAAACATGTTTATGTAGCATTCTATTTCAACATCTGTTGCTCTTAACTATCATTTATGTCCTTAAATCTGATAAAGGTAATCAAGTTAACAAACTAAAACTAGCAGATCACTGCAGATGTAGAAGATGTTGACTGTATCAGTCCCAAAACTAGAAAAAAATATATGTCAATAAAACTGATACAGCTGAGACAAAAAGTAATTGCTTTCTTTATCAATGTGAAAACTCTTTAGAATGGTCTTCACATACATTTTTATTATGTGAATTAATTTTGCTAGTTATGTAAGAGGTGGGTGACAGGGGAGGCTGTTGGTTCATGGAGAGACCAAGGGATAACTGGGTGGTCTACAATAAAGGTTTTATTTGACAACTTAAAGGAAGGCGGTAGGTTTGGGCAGAGATCTTGATAGGACATGCAGTAACAAATTTATTTATGGGAGGTTTAATCACAGGGTTATGGGACCTGTTTGATTATGTGATAAGTCAGCTTTCACTGTATTTAAGTTTCTTATTTCTGTGGAATGGAGATTGTGTTTCACTAATTATTGCAGAATTATGAATTGACAAATCATGGAAACACCTCTTTTTTCTGTAAAAATTTGTTTATAAATGTTATGATATGAATGAAGTCCACACTTTTGGCACCACTCCAGGTTCAGGTGAGAAGGATCAGATCCCCTGGTTACAAGTTTGACCACATTCAATACCTTGAATAAATGTCTTAAGTCATATTGTTGTAGGTTTTACCAAGGTGGTAGCTAGCCATGCATATTTTGAGATGTGCTTTTGTGTATAAATATTGTGTACTTTGCCTTTTGATATTTGTTAGTGTTCTTGGTCATCATTCCTGTTGCTCCAGATGCAATTCTCCTTATTTGGTCAAATTTTAAGTTATAAACTCTTGACCAGTGGTCAAAATGTCGAACTTTTCTTCTTCAAGTCTATTGGTGAACTTTCTAATGGCAATGACATTGGTAGGAATGTTGAGTACCTGAGCATCAGACATCACGACACACCACTTAAATAATCGTGTATTAGTAATGACACTTCAGGACTGGATAGATGCTTATATGTCTGCAGAAAACTTGTGTGAAAAAATGCCGTGCATGTGTCATTCAGTCAGTGGGCTGTGAGTGTATATAGAATCAGTAACTGCATGTCACAGCGTGGAACTGTGCCTGTCTGATAAGGCTTCCTAACACAAACACTGTCGATTTTTTGCTTCTCTTTTGATCATTGGAGATTTTTAAGAGTGCATCCATAAAAAATGATCTTCTGTTAAATTGAACCACTACTTTCCCATCTTTCTGAGTCAAGCAATATCCATCTAAAGTTTGGCATAAGAATATGCTGACATTTTACCCAAGGGAAAATGTTAGATGTTCATTACTGAAAGTGTAAGGCATTTTACCAATAGTATTTTGTATAGGTTGTATATGTTTATGTATAACTAATTCACCTTTTGTGTAGCTTCATATGGGGCCGCGGTGGCCTAGTGGTTAAAGTCATCGACTTGTAATCCTAAGAGCCTTTCACCTCCTAGGTTCGATTCCCGTCCGTGGCGTCCTATTGTGAGAAAGTTGCCAGTGACTTGCCGTAGATCGGTGGTTTACTCCGGGCACTCCGGTTTCCTCCACCAGTATAACTGGCATGTCCTTAAATGACCTTAGCTGATGATCGGACAATAAGCCCTTAATACACACACAAACACACAAAAGTAGCTTCATAGATAAAGGTTTGTCTACCCCTTTTCTTGGTGAACACCACTACTTATTTAGTGTTTTAACCTCTGCATGTACAGGAGAATTGGGTTAACAGTCTTTATTACCTGTCTCCATGAGGTTAAAGTAACCACAACAACAACTGATCTCTAGTCTTTTCCACAAAGGTACATGTGTGGAGTATTTTTTATGTGTGAAAGTTGCATGCTGTTGGTGAGCAGTTTTCTGTTGACGCTACCAGTTTCATCTACCTAGAACAGAGGCTGCTTCAATATGAATAAATACTGCTGAAACTTGCCATTAAACAAACTGGACTTATGATGTTATTGTTGTTGTTTTTAACATCATTGTCACTGTTTTTTCTTACTTTACAAGAGACAGTACTTTTCAAATCATCTCTGAAAAGAGAAGAAAGTCTCATATTTATCAACAGCGACTTGTTTTACGCAGAGTTGTGCAGACAGTTAAAGATGTTAATATTTTTGGAGGTCTTATTAGTCATATATGTGTGTGTGCATCTTGATGGCCCTGATCTTGCCTGTCTGCTGATTTATGTGGGAAAATAAAGGTCATTTATTTGAAGTTGACAGTTAAATGCTGTAATGTTGTGTTTGTCTTAAGTGTTTTTAGATTCTCAGTAGATTGTAGTATATCTCGATGTGGTCATCACCACTTGTACACCACTAACTAAACTACTTTTCCTACACCAGGGCAAAGTTTTCACAGATTTGAGAGTTATATATATATATATATCATTAAGTCTGTGACACGAATTATGGCATGTATACTTAATACAGTCATCACTTGGTTCTATGTAGGAAGATTTAGCCACAATCTACTTCAGACTGTCCATATTTCATGGCCTTCACAGTAAAAAGAAAATAGGTTTTTTTTTTTTTGCAATATGGTGTGCTCAAATGAGTGAGCAGGAAATATTTATATAGCTATTGATGCTAATTAGTAGCTAATTGAAATATTAATGTTAAAGTTGTCTGTACTTTGAGGTATATATCCTAAAGGTTTTCACTTTTCATTTAAAATGTTGCACCAACGAATTTGCTAATTGACTTGATTGAAGATTGCAGAAAGATTGAAAAACAAAACAAAAAGAAAATATTCAAATGAAAAAAAAATATCCAAAAGAAAACCTAAAAAGACCAATTTGGATGAAAGTCTATATGTAGTAGCATCACAGGCTATATGTAGTTGTAGCACCACATGCTATATGTAGTAGTAGCACCACAGGCTATATCTTGTAGGTATAAGTGAGTATATAAGTACGGCCACCTGTGTGTGATTATGGTGGGGACTGTTAATGATATTACATGTCTTTGCTGTAAGATGATCACATTATAACTGTAATATCCCATCTCTGTGAAGAATAGATTCACCACACCATGAGCTCTCATGTTGACACACACCACTCTCATGGCACATCACAACCAACAATTACACGCTCGCTTGGTGTTAAATTGTAGGGGGTAGCTCAGACCAAGTCAACAGGAACTAATCTGACACTATTTATTGGAAATTTGACTGTTACATGGAAAATTAATTTTTGTAAGATCCTATTTGAGAGAGTTGGTGTTAAGTTTGATATTGTTGCCCTCAGAGGGACATTTTTGCTACATATGATTTAGAATCAGTGACTGCCTAAATATCAACACTGTTAATTAATATACTAATTCACATTCCCATTTATTATTCTAATTAGCATTGGAGATTGTGAAATAGACTGAATCTAATGTATACAACTGTCTTCTGACAGTAATGAAGTAATGATTCATTCACAAAATAAATAATTAAAACCATGTACATAGATAGAAACTTAAGCTGTCAGTACCGTATATAGGATACCGACTTATATGTGTAGATCTCGTAAACTCAAATATAGAGATCACCTCAAAACATAGCTGCCCATATTTTGTTATATGGGCAAATTATAAAAATTCTATCGCTTATATTGATTAAAATTATATCCATGTTGTTTTCTCTTCAAAGAACAAATTGCTATATAGATAGTGTTTGTCATTAATTAAGATATATATACTGTCTAGGTAAGGAATAAGCAATGACCTTTTAATGGAGCTAGTTGTTTTCGGTGATTTCCCAATATCTTCAGCTGATAGAGTTGTACGTGACACCACTGCATTTATCATGTTGTTGACCAGGACATAATCAGAACATTTAATCTAAAATTTTAGATATAAAAATGTGGTGACAATCTAACCACCTTGTAAAAGTGTACAATTCACATTAGATCCTCACATAATTAAAAATGTAGTGGTTTAATCTTGGCCATGAACACTTACTAATGACTTTAATTTATTTGTGCCCTTGAAAAGTTATGCTAATTATATTCAATTATTGGATGAATTGACACCCATACAAGCTGTATATCCACACCAATATGGAATCATGTACCACACAGCAACAGGTTATTACTGTCAAGCTGTGAGCAATCATCTCCTAGCAACAGGTCCTACTGTCAAGTGATCAGCATGGCAACCAAGTCTGCTGAAACTGTGATTTGACAAGAAGTGCATGATATGAACACTGAGGCTGACAGCATTGCATCATGGGTAGTTTTTAATTGACTGCTATACAGTTTATTGTATAAAGTTTCTGATGAGATTTTGTAGACTTTGTTAGCAGCTGTTCTGAAGTTTTGCTCCTCAGATTATTATTATTAATTATAAATTTAACTCTTTCAATTTAATTTCTTTGAAAATAATTTGTAGAAAAATTGTTACTGACTTAACATATTTTTTACATGGAAGTCTCTTTTACTACTTTTAAAGTTTAAAACTGTATTTTCTCTGCCTTAGATTAAAAGGACTCTTATTTTAAATTTTTGGAAAGCAAGTTGCTGTGTATGTGAAATATAAGTTTCTTAAGTATTTCACTGCTTTAAATAAAAGGGATCTTTATTTTCTATGCCTTAACTTAAACAAGGAAAACGCTTTCTTTTCAATTCCAGAAAACAAGTTTTAGTGCATAAAAATGCGAAAGTATAAGTTAATAAACATTTTAGATGTCATAAATATTTCAGCTTTTCACATTATGGCAAATATTTAGATATTAATCATAACAAGGTAGACTCGTGAAACTATTCTTATATCTGTAGCTTCTAGATGAAGGTTTACAGAAATGTTAATAGCTAAAGAAGTTCTTTTGAGTTAAGTTATGCTACAAGTTATAATGTGGAACTTAATGAGAGAATGGTAAGTTTGCACTTGTACCTCAATAGTGTCTTCCCGTGATGTGTAGTGTGTTTAAATCTCCACTAAGTGAGAGCTCGTATAAAAAGATCTCGATTTATTTCATTTCTATTTTCTTCAGCTGTTATTGTAACATGTAAACTTGAACAGCAAAGGGAAGAAGACATCAGAAGACAGGCTAATACACCAATATAATCATTACGACACACATAACTATTAACCATAATCCTTTGCTGCATCTTTTAAATTTTTGCCTACATTTCCACGTACTCCAAACTTAAAAAAAATGACATGCGTTTGTTATCAAAACAAAAAGTAGAATAGTTCTCTTGAGAGATGGTTATATATTTTTGTGTGATCTTGAGTTAGTTATTCAATATATAATAGGTCAACATGGACTGATGTTATTAACAAGGTTCAAAACAAACAAAGATACTGTTAAAAACATCTATAACTATAGTATTAATTAAGGTACTTAAAGGAACATTTGGACATTTTTCACAATCTATTTTATGCTAATCTTGCTTTTTCTCTGCCAATGTATCATCACTGAATTCAAAGAGAATATTAATTTACATTTCCAGCTCTTTTCATAATTAACGTGAACCCAATAACATTATGTCTTAAAACTTGAATATTACGAGATCATAAGAAATTCTTGATAGTACTCAAACATTGACATGACTCAATCATTTTGATATATTAATTAATAAATAAAACATTCCTGACAAACAAGTCTTCTAAATTGTCATAAAACAAATAAAATGTGTTGAACTTGAGTGTATATGGACCTATGCTAATTAGTACTTACATGCCGTTTACATAAGTAATCATTTATTCAAATCCGGTTGTCAGTTGATGTATTAAGGACAAGCATGTATATTTCTGTTTAATATTTACACTCCATGAAATTTATATTGAATTAATAATAGGACACACCTAAAGATCATGAAACTGATTTAATGTATACAGATTTTATTTGTATTTTCAGGATCACTTTCAAAGTTTAAAATGACTATTTGATGTTTAGGTTTCTAAACAAATTAGCTCTGTGTCTTGAAGTTAAAAGCTTTGATAAAAATTAGATGGTAGAACTTGAGAATCCAATTCAATTAATTACGCAAAAATAATTCTACACCACAGTTTTTTTTAAGTAGAGTATTATATACACACCAAAATGTAAAGATAATAAGCTGATGAAAAAGTGCCAGTGGACCTCCTTGTAGGCACCTTGACTCGGTAGATCTCCTTGTAGGTACCTTGACTGGGTAGATCTCCTTGTTGGCACCTTGACTCGATGGATCTCCTTGTAGGCTGTGGTTTGTTAAATTGAATAGATTTAATACTACTTAGTTAACTTGGTCTGTGAAATTTACCTTGGAGATCATGATTAAAAAAAACCCAAAGATTTCTCATTTTGAAAGGCTTGCACATTTAGCAAAGAATTTGCTTGCCTTTCCTTTTTCGTACAAACCACAAGTTTTCTTCCAGCACCCTCAGACAGCCTTGTGCACCTAGGGAAGGGTTGAACAATCTTCATTACTATTCCTGTTTAGCATTCATATCACCAAGAGGAGCCTGTCAGTCACCCTACTGTGATGGATGGTTTCATACTACTCTTGGCCTACATATCCTCAGTCAGATTTTACAATTTTACCTGACGTTCATTTCATTGTAACTATCTCAACCTGCACTTACACGCATTTCTTTGTGCGAGTCGGTGCAGAATTTCTTAGAAAATTAATTTAATTGATGCAATTCTATTTGCCCCAAGCAGTCAATTGAACTGGAATCTTCGAGTTTTATGTAAGCTATGTCATATGTCATAAGGCAGTGACAAAACAGTTTACATGAACTACTAGTTATAGGTTCAGATTAACCTTAATTCTCTACAACATTTCTGTCTTTCTTATATCTACGTCTGCACTCCCATTTTCTGTCTCTTGCCCCTTTCTACCTCAATTTCGCCCTTTGACCGTTAATTATGCTTGCATTTCTTGATATTCAATCTTTATTCCTGTAAAAATGCTTTTCATTCCTTCATTCTCCACTATTTGTTCAGAGAATGTAGTTCATCATAGATTTTTATAGGGCACAAATCTCAACCAATCAGCCCGTGTCATATAATACTAGGTCTCAAGAGACCAGAATGACATGAAATGCATAGGTCGTCTGTACCCAATGATTAAATATATCAGAAAATGTGATTCTGAAATCAGATGTTCTGGAAGACAAAAAGCTTGTGTGAGGAAGCAACACATTAAAAATATACTAAAATGATTACAGTAGAATTTAAAAAAAAAAAAAAAGTTCTGTTTACTAAGATGCATATAAGATCTCAAACCTGAGTATACAACAGAAGCCAGGTTTCAAGTATTTGCTGACTTGAGGTTTTCCTTCAAAGGCCCTTGAATCAGTCTTATGATGTAATATAAAATGTCATGTTTTAAGAGTGCTATCTCTATACCTATATTTACATGTACCCGTTCATTACATCTGCTCACCTTACTGAGCTCTTCACTGAGGCATGGATATATTCCGCTATCACTCTGTTTCAATCTTGGTCTGTGACAATTCTGTGTATTTAAGCGAATATCCTGTTATCTTTTTCAATCACTTGAATCTTGAACTGGCAAATTGCCTGCGATACTTTTAAAGATTTACAATGAAAAGGAGTAGAAGATGTTTAATCAGAATTCACAATTAAAACCTTTGGGTATAATTGACAAAAGTTGTAATAGTGACAATTTCTTAAATGTTTATCATACGTTAATCTGAGCCAAGATTTTGTATGTTTTTTGCCATTATGTGCCATATTACCGACACGTGTTGTTTACATTGTGTTTTGGTGCAGGACTACGTGATCATATACATATATGTACCTTTACATTATGAACCATGATCATTTAACACTTTAAAACTGATTTAATTGGTTCACCATTTGATATCTTTATTTATATGAAGTAAAAAAGGAATATTTTAGAAACTTTTAGTATTTAAAGTAAGGAAGTTGTTACATTTTTAAAACGGACCATATCTCAAAAATCTGTTGACCTTACAACAGGACAATAATAGCACGGATTAATACTACCTCAAGATCATGAATCTACACTGATAAATTTACATTTACAATGTAATCTCTCTACATTCTCACGAGAAAAGAACTATTACTTATTTGTGTTTCTCAAGTTTCCAAAAAGTAGTAAACTGGAAGAAAATTACTGCTTTTAACTGTTATTTGTTGACGTTTATGGTGCTATAACTCTGAATAGGTGTGCAGACGATGCTTAAATATTATAGACTACATCAAACAAACTTAATCTTCTTTGGTCATATGAAAATACAAAAATTAGTTAAACATTTTGATGTTCTTGACATGTTGTTGTGACCCAATATATACTGTGTCAAATATCTCGTTCATATTTCTGTGAACTGACAATATGACTATCACTACAAATTCATGACAGTCTCAAATAGTCCAGCAGTCTCTCAAGACCTACCTCAAGGTTAGTTTTATGTACTTCAGGTTGTTTTATACTCTCTAAAAAGCATGACTTTAACACCCAATGTTTCACAGGAAAGGTAATATTGGTGTACTTCAAACCTCCATGACGACACTTCCAGTACATGTACTACATGTATGTATGTTTCTACATCCAATACTTGTATGTTAAGGACATTAACTTTCTTTGAAATTAGAATTTTACTGGAATCTTATTACCAGTAATAGTTAAAAATGGCTACTCACAAGTATTTGGAATCCAACTAAAGTCGGAAGTAGGAAACATGTTGATGAATTACCGGCTCATCTTTAACTAAGCAATCATGTAATTGTCAAAGGCAGGGGTGTTTGAAGTCTAAGGGCTTGATTTTACAGAATAGAGTGTGAAAAGTGGAGGAAGTCTTGATGGAATAATCGGCAGCTACTTTAAAGAGTAATCTTGAGGAGCCCTGAAGAGTTAGCAGGCCGTTAATAAACAGGTGTTACCTGAAGCTGCCGAGAGACCCATGTGTTAATATCTGCAGGTTTTGTGTTCACAAAATCTAATATTAACATACTAATTAAAAGAAATGTTTTATTTAAGGGTCCCGTAAAAGAAGTTTGTAGTTGCAGGGTATAACATGGGCTATATGTGTTCTTTAATGTTTACTGCTCTGTTTCTGTCTTTGATGATGAAATATAATGAAATAAGAAGAATTATAACATGAATTCATCCCTGAATTGTAGACTGTTAACGTTATATTTGTGATTGACTTTCTTCATGAAATTATTAAATTTTTCATTTGTATGTGTGTAAATATAAAAGCAATCATGTTGTATATTAAACTTGCTGCGTACATACATCAACTTGATGTAAATTTTGTTGAAACTAAAATTAAACGTTGGACATATCACGGAAGTACAGATTGATGCTGAATTGCTGTTTTGTTTTATTTCTTTACAAATCTGTCATTGTTTGACGTTCTGTGGACAAGAGATGTTCTTGTTTGTTGCCAGTAAAATTGCTATGATCAACAGGAAGTACGGGAAGTTGCTTGCTGCGTGTATCCCATACATTTCAGGACATATCACATGGATGAAATGCCATCCAACCATCCCCATGTTTAGCAAATATTCTGAAATGAAGTTAGAATTTTGTGTAACAAGTGTTAAGTAATTAATTCAGTTGATAGCATTATTGATAGCCAGTTCCTATTAATTATCTTTATTTAATTCAGTATAAAAAACAACCTTATAAAAAAATTATAAACTGCAATGTTCTTCGCTACCAATAAATACAGTCTACAAAGGTAAGAAAAAAAACTTCTGTGTGAAAGACGGTGGTCCAAGATCCCATGTTTAGCTACACAACTACTATCAATAGATGCTCAAGAGATAGGGCAAAAACATACACAAATGCATGCTAATACTACTGAAAGATATTCCTAAAGATGAATTTGACAATTGTAATTCGAAACATTCAAAAAATGAGATTTTCATGTTTTATGTAGACGTAAATTCAGCCAAAATTCAAAACATTCAATAAATGAGATTTTCAAGTTCTATGTAGATGTAAAAATATTTTAGATTCTTCAATGTGACGTGTATATATGTATATTATGTAGATGATTTGGTGTCATTGAGTGTAGATTTTGCTATCTTGATGAATGTTCTGTGATCGTTTGCTTTCTATGGAGAGCACACAATAGGTGACACAATCGTATGGTATGTCAAATTTGTTTGAACTCTTCAGTCACAAAACTTATAACAATGCTGCAGACTAGGTATTAAATAAAACATTGAAAAAATGACACAATGAATCGCCCAGCGGGTTATATATATGGCCGCCATATTTAGATTACGTTGTTTTGGAGTTTATGTTGTCTCTTTACGTGATCCCAATTTAGCGCCATCTCCGTTTGAATTGTGGTGTAGAGTTACAAATCGCCATAAAACATTTGCCTTTTCTTCGTGGAGAGTGAAATGATGGAGTATGTTGATTGTTTATTACAGAGAGTGCAGTTCCATTCTTTTGCTGTCAGTGGCATGTTTTTACCTGCAGATTTTTCGTTCTTAATTTACTTGCATTGCAACATGAGACTTTACAGTAGACCTAATGTAACCATTAGTTCACTTGTCTCATCTTCTGTCTCCACTTCGCAGTGGTAATTTTAGGTTAATTTACGTTGTTTTTAAAGTTACGTTGGTGCATTGTAAAAGTTGCAGACATTAATTTTGCTTGACATACACCAGATTAAGTTTCATGAAACTTGGTACTGATGTGCAGTTTAATAAATAATAAACCAAATGGTTTCGGTTTTTTTAATTGAAAAAATTCCAATTTTACCTGTAAACAAATTTACAAAGGGTCAAGTATAATCAGTGTGAAAGTGTTTCAAAATCTCTAAAGGTAAAAGTTGTAAACAAGTTGATATAAGTTTTGAAATATCTTAACTTTATGAAAATATGGTTTAAGACTTGGAACGCTTGTTAAACCCTATTTAGGCTACAAGAAGGGAGGCTGCAACATAGCAGTTATAGATATAGTTAAATGAAGACATGACCTGACATTCAACTGTTGAACCACAACAAGATCCAAGGTCAATGTGTGCCCCGCTTTTAATATTCGTCTTTTGTTGCAGTTTACAAGATTTTAATGTAAATGTCCTCAGATTTTGATAGTAGTATTGTTACTACAAGATGGGGATGTTTGTTGTGAGTGTACGGTATAGACACATTACAGGTAATATTATTGCTATCTTACGACTTGCACTATCATTACCTAACACCTTGATGTATTGTATACTTGTAATAACAGCAGGTATTCTGTGTAATCTGTCAGGGCGCTGGCAATATAAACACACAAATATTAGCTAAAATCACTCATTTCTTTTGCTTCTGTGATCATTATCAAAGAATCTTGTCCCATTGTTTGGGCTTTCAATTTGTTTAGCCGGAAACTCGGTCGTTTGGAATTATATCGCCAATTCAACACCAGTGAAAATTGATTCCACCTTACTTTGAATCATGAAATGATTTGCATACAATAGATCTATTAAAAAGTCGGTAGTTTTGGGCGGTCCAAATAATGATGGCAAGCGTTGAGTTTGTGTCAATGTTTGACTTCTTCGTTTGGATCTATGGGAACATATTGCAGCAAACTGCTCAACGTACAGAAACCAAACATGGCAGTCGACTTTAAGATAAAACTGGAGACATCTTTTATTGCACTTTGTTGGTCCCATGTATTGTGGGAGATAATTAAATTACTTACTTTAACTTTTCTGTGAGTTCTATTGTGTCCATGTGTTTATATAATGTGTGTGGACGAGTTTGTGTCTCACCTTCGTGAAATATTCATATTGTCTGATTCTAGACAGAACTATAATTACCCGTCTCAATGATTATACAGAATAAATAACTTGAACAACTTTTAACACCTTGTAGAGAATACAGTGAATCAACTTTAAACACTTTATAGAGACTTAAGTGGTTATCTGAGTTGGGATGTGGAAGTGAATATTGTCTCATAATTGTGTCAATTCACGATAGGGACAATAAGTAACACGTAAGGGTTACTGATTCTATGTTCTTGCAAAGACGCAGAAAATTATTGGCAACTGATGCCAGACAATCTTTTATATACTTACAGCTATGAAAGACTTTTAATAAAATTTGCTTGTAAGAAGTAGCAAGAAAGTTTGTTTCATTATTGCATTTCTGATTTAAAGCAAATCTGCAGTCACTTGAAGTCTTGTTTGAATTAATCTGGTTTATCTGTAAATGTTAACAACCACAAGCTCCACAGAAATAAATTGCAGCAATAAGAGTTTGCTAACAGCATTCAAACATTTACTTACATACCACACAAGTTAAGTCTCTGTCGAATTGTTGTACGTGTAATTTGAAATGGATAATTTTGAAGTCTTTCATCTTATTGAAGTAAAAAAAAAAACATTAACAAACCAGTCCTGACATAAGATATTTAAAACATTTAAAGGCCCGATCATTTGACCTCTATTTGTTGTGAGTTTTGACTGATGGAGATATGTTTCTGTTTGTACATCTACAAGTAAAATAACCTGGTTAATGAGTTTCTTCTAGAGACCCAGCACCAACCTATTGTTACATCCTTCATGTTGGAGTTATTGTCAGCTAGGTCAAACACATTTATATATAAACATGTTACAATTGTTGGAATTGTATCTCCCTGTCAGAGTGGAAGGGTGAATCATTTGAACCCTATTTTCCCACAATAGTCGTAGTCTTACATTGTCTCTGTTTCTATTGGAAAGCAACAATTTAGAATATTTTTGGAACATTTGTTTATAATTGGTGACAAATAATAAAGTAATTGAAATTAACATCTGTCAGTTACATGGTGCCATCCTAACATTAAATGATACTTTTTAGTCCACTTTTTAGTCCATCTGGACCAAAGGTTCTCTATTACTTATCCCGTCCCTCATCGTTAACTTTTCATGTTTTTGACTTCTTGTCAAAAATAACTTGACCAATTTCATCCATACTTGGAAGATGTCATCCCTTTGGGATTGGGGCTCAGATTTGTTCAAATGATGGGCTCGGCCCCAGAGGGTGCAACTTTTGGGTCAAAAAAGGGGGAAATTTGACAAAATTTCAAAAATCTTCATATAATCTAGAAGGCCAAGAGCTTAATGCTTTGTTGTGTAGTAATTTTAGGGCATGGTGACCAAAGTTTGTTAAAGGCGTGACCCTGGGATAAAAAAAATAGGTTACACTTTTTGGGTCAAATTTCGGATTCAGATTTGTTCAAATGATGGGACTTAACCCCCAGAGGGTGCTATTTTTGACAAAACTTCAAAAGTCTTCTAATAAACTAGATGGCCTAGAGCCTAATGCTTTGGTTTATAATAAATTAAAGGAATAGAGAACCAAGTTTGTTCAAGGCATGACCGTGGGATAAAACATGTTAAGCATTTTGGGGTCCAAGTTCAACACTACATATATAGAAAATATGATACTTTTTCACATTTTCGACTTCTTGTCACACATTACATGACTTATTTCATCGAAACTTGGTATATTTCATCCTTAGAGGAAGGGGGTTCAGATTTGTTCATATGACAGGGCTCGGTACTCAGGGAGGATCACTTGGGTGCACAAATGGGGAAAATTTAATAAAATTTCCAAAATCTTCTTATAAACTAGAAGGCCTAGGTCTTAATTCTTTGGTTTTAAGTAACTTGAGGGCATGGAAACCAACTTTGTTCAAGGCATAACCCTACAGTCAAAAGTTTTCAAATGCCAAATCCAGATGGACGTTAAGGCCCCATGGGCCTCTTGTTTCTCTTTAACTCATTTCTTTCCTACTTACTAATGTAAATTGTGTGTACTGTATATATTTAACAATTATGGTCAGAATATAAATATTTGTCAATTTTTATTTGAGGGAGATGACCTAAAATAAGATTATATTATCTTGTCACTAAATCACTAAATCCTATTTATTTGTAGATTGTATTGTAAATGGATTTATTTAATATATTTTTGTTTATACTAAATGAAAAAATCAAAATCAGTGAATAAATTATAGAATACGGAGCTAACAATAAGTACAATATATTTAAAAGCAATTATATTTTTATTAGTCAAATATCCATTGCTAATTAATTTTGCTGTAAACACATGATAAAACAAAATGTACCTTTGCCTGCCTGTACTTATACATACATGTGCATATCAGGTAGGCATACCCCAATGTTAGCATATATTTGAAGCAATTTATGTTTTTACTAAATTTACCATGTTAACATTGATAAATTTTGTTTTTAAGTCAAAATTGATATACACATTTTGAAAAGAGGTCATGAAGTCTTGTCAAATGTTTTGAGTTACTTTCTTACCATGATAAAACCATTTATATTTTTCAGAACGTGCCATTCACATGGATGAATCATGGAGGGATTTGAGGATAAGTCAGAAGTAGCATCTTTTAACAGTAACTCAATTATTATAAAATGAAGACATAGAAATATCCAATTCTCTCAAAGATTTTCAGACTGTACATCAAAAATGTGGATGCATCAACTTGTATTCTTTCTGCATGGTTAACATATCATTGTGCCATAATCATAACCCCAACAAAATGGTCAACAATTCTGTTCAGTTGAAGCAAAGCACTGACAAATGTCATCCAGCTAATAAAGATGGAATTCCTGAAAATGATAATGCTGAGAATCTTACACCCACAAGCTTAAAAGGTATTTTAATGGCAAAATATTTAGTATTGGAAAAGTGCAAATTTTAGTTAGTTTAGTTTACAGCTTAAAATTATTAAAAATAATGTAAGTTTCTTTTTTCTTTGGAATTCTGTGGTTTTGAAATCTTATATTTTGAAGATTAGTTATATTAATTACATTTCAAAGTTACAGGCATGTAAAAATAATTGAACGTGCAGTATACATATTTATAACAAGAAAGTTGAACTTGAAATAATCAGTTCATATTTTGCTACTATTATATTTTGAAGTAAAGGTTTGTTTTATTGCAATTGTTAACCAACATTTAAATGTTCTATATCATTTACAGACTCAAGTAGAGATGTGGTGTACATGGTGACAGATGGCTTGGACAGTGGTGCAATAGTGAATACAAACAATGCTGAGCAAGAGGAAAGGAATTCCACAGAAAATCAAACTACTTTGGAAACCAGGGGAGGTAACTGTGACACAAAAAGAAAGACTGATGTAGCTGAAGCAACCAGTAAACCAGGATCAATGCCATTTCTCGCCATCAGTATTGATTCAGGTATGGAATCAGCCTGGGTGAAACGTGTAGTTACTGGAAGTGGAATTGACCAATGTATGACAAACCAAATAAACAAAGACAATAAGAACAGTGCTGGAGGTGAATTGAAAGGAGATTTATTGCAAGGTTACGATTCTGATAGAAATGGCAAGGACGTGAAAGTTTCTCATCAGCAAAAATCACGAAAGTGTAAAAAATCTAAGAAAAAATCAGAATTCAATAAAACATCAACCAGAAAAAGTCAGGAAAGAAAGAAATTAAAACAGCAGAAAAATGAAGTTAAAAGATCATATGTTGCAACCAAAAAGAAAAAGGTTGGAAATGCTGATGCACCAATAAAGTCGCTTCCAAAGTCTAGATCTGGCCCTAAAAAAGTAGGCGTAAAATCTGTTGTCAAATCTACAGGAGTGCCTGTTTTTGTGGTTAAAACTCTAGACAAAAGGTACTGGTCTGCATACAATGCTCAGCTAAAGGATAAACCAAGCACCTTGTCAACCACAAGTGACACTGAAGAAATAGGGGACCAAGTTAGAGATAACCAGGATATAGAGCAGACATTAACTCAGGATAATAGGTGTTCAGAACAAAACAAAAATGACTCTTATACAAGCAACACAGAATCTGTTATAAGGCATATTAATTCAGCCAGACGGCCAGAGCTATCTGAACAGCAATGTGGCCTGAATGCTAATCAATTAAATACAGCAGATGACACAACAGAGTCCCATCAAATGCAGAAATCTAGTGTTGTTAAAACTGGTAATTTTGATGAAACTATTGCTCTTGAAAAATTTTGTGATGACGACAAGAATGTTGTGCAGAGCATATCAGATGCTGAAAATAAAGAAGCCTCAACTGATAACAAAGAAATTAAGAAAACCAAGCAAATGAGTGTAGGGACAAAACTTGCAGATGAATGTTTGGAATACAGATGTGAAGTTTGTAAAGAAACATTCTCTGAATTTATTGACTTGTATGAACATTGCATGCTGCACATAGCCCGCGGTGAAAAGCCTCGAGTATTTTGCGATTATTGTGGTCGTAGTTTTGGACGAGAGCAAGAGCTAACCAGCCATCGGACCCTGCATACAGGGGAAAGGCCTTACTCTTGCGACTTCTGCGGAGAAAGTTTCCGTTGTCTTAGATTCATGAAAAAACATCGCATGTCCGTTCACCTTGGCCGTTTAAGGTTTAAATGTGAAGTTTGTGGAAAAGAATTCTACGAAAAAGGTCATATGGCTCATCATATGAGAATTCATTCCGACGAGAGACCTTTTACCTGCGACGTCTGCAACAAAGATTTCCGTAGCAACAGTGACTTAAAAAAGCATCGTATGATTCATACTGGTGAACGACCTTGGAAATGTGAATTCTGCAGCAAGAGTTTTATAACGAGTGGCGCACTGAAGCGACACACAACTGTACACACACAGAAGAGAACTCAGATCTGTTATATTTGTGGAAAAGCTTTCAAGGACGGTAGTGCTCTGACCAATCACCACCTGACACACTCCGGTGTGAAGAAGTTCCAGTGCGCACACTGTGGAAAAGAGTTCGCCTTCAAGCAGACACTTCAACAACATGAGAGACTACACACAGGCGAAAAACCATATGAATGCGAATACTGTGGTCGACATTTCTCACAGCAAAGTTCTTATCGGTAAATATATAATGGGCAATTCTTATAACAAAGTTCTTATGAAAATATGAATATTGTGGCCAATATTTTTCCATAAAAAGTTCTTACAGGTAAATGTATAGGTAATATTATGGCCAACATTTCTCACAACAAAGTTCTTATAGGTAAATATATATATACAATGTAGGTCAAGGTCATGAATTTGGGATTTTTATTGACATGGTATTTCCAATTCATACGTACACATATATCAAATATATCAAACTTTAGCAAATCATTTTCCATAAACACTATTACAGAGGAACTTCAATATCCATATTTAATTTTGATTGAAAATTCTAAAAATAGATTGAAAAATGGGATTTTTCTTTAGACAACTTACTTTCCGGATGATATCGCAAGTTACTGTAACTTCACATACATGTATTACATTGAAACTTTAAGTGACATACTATCCTTGAACAGAGGAACAAATACAGTAGTCAAGGTCACGAGTTGAAGAATTAGAAGTTTTGTTTAGAATTCATTTTGAAAATTCTAGATCTACAGCCACAATATTCATCAGATAACTACCAATTTTAGAACAAACTTAAGGATCTTTTTTGAAGGCTTTTAGTCAATCTTCTTTGATGGGTTTGATAATATAAAGATCATAAAAAATCTATCTAATTTGCCAGATTTATAGGACTCGCATATAGAACACTTGAACTTTTGATCAAATTTGCTGTGTTTGTTGAAAATTTATCCATCAGCCTTATTGTTGGATTGAATGATGAGTGCAATGTCAGACTTAATTTTTGATGTAAATATTATATAAAAAATGAGTTTTTTCACTGAACTCAATTGTGGTAGGAATTAATGTTCTATGACATGTACATGTATGATGTAACAAAGAATTCTATCAGTAAGCTTTAGTATGATAAGCAGGAGGCAGACTAAAACATACAGATAAATGATAATTTAAGATAAATTTTAAAGCTCATGTACTCATAGTTGCCAACTCTCCCTATTTTTCACACACAATTTTCACTTTTGACATCAGTATAATTTCTAAACCTTGCTTATCAACTTGCATTTTCTCCCCCCATGAAAATTACAAAAATTTGGCAAGTATGTGTACTTACTTTGTACACTTGAGTGAATATTGTAATCAAGCACTTCTTATAAATATACATGTGCATGAAAGGCATTAACAGAGCAAGACATTCATCGTAATTGGCCTATCCTATCTTAAGACTGTGTTTGTATATATACAACTGTACTTTTAGACTATGTATACATTATTTTCAATAGAATTCACAAGAAAAGACATACAGAACCAAATGCGGAGACAGCAGCCAACAAAGCAAGGAAAGAATCGTCTCAACGAAAGAGGAAAAGGACAGATAGTGCAGCTGGTAAAATTGGTTCTCTCCGTCAAAACAACTCGGATAATATCACTGCTTCATATGACAGCTTCAGCAGAAGAGAGGATACTTTCAGTAATGCCGAGCCTATTCAAATTGGACATGAATCGGCAATGATGTCTGTCGAGAAAAGGCAACATTCTGTTCATTATACAAATTATGGTGGTCATGTCGGTGACTACAATAACATGTCAGAGGCATGTTATCCTGAACCACCCAAAGACTCTCATACAGTTCACTTTCCTTCATTTAATCAATTTAACACAGACATAAATAATTCATATCTCAATACGTATCCTTTGGTTCCTAAGGAAAACTGTAACTTCAATTTGTTCAACAGAGGTATAAACTTCCCTGTTGTAACTAAGGATAATAACTTACCCCTGGTAACTAAGGATAATAACTTACCCATGGTAACTAAGGATAACAACTTTACACTGGTAACTAAGGATAATAACTTACCCATGGTAACTAAGGATAACAACTTCTCCATGGTAGCTAAGGATAACAACTTTCCAATAGTAACTAAGGATAGCAACTTCCCAATGGTAACTAAAGACAGTAGTTTCCCCATGGTAATGAAAGATAGCAACTTCCCTCTGGTATCTAAGGATAGCAATGTCCCTGCTGTAACCAGAGATAACCCTTGCTCACAAATGGTAACCATGGATAATCATACAATCAATTCTGCAAACAGAGATCATGTTGGAATTCAACTTGATAGTAGAAATATCCCTATGGCAACTAAGGACAATATTGGAATTTTCACTATGGCAACAAAGGACCACAATTGTAGTTCTCAATTTGTATATAAGGACATACCACCATATTTTAACCATATTGATAGAAGCAAAAACCAGCACACTCAGGAGCTTCTTACATCCTATGTACAAAATACTGTTGATACAAATGGCTTAAATATACCAACATTTCACCACCCAAAAACAACAAAAAGAACATCACAACACAACATTCACAATATTCCTGATGCACATGACAATAATGAGTCATCATTTGTTGACAACGTTCAAAGTTATGTTACAAATACAAGCAGGAATCCCCATCATATGATGTACAATGACACATTAAACATTAGCAAATTTCATTTGAACTCTATTCATAGAGATAATTGGTCTACTAAGACAGGTCAGGTAACGGCACCCTCAGTCCAGCAGCCGAATGAATTTTACTGTGAATCATGTAATCTTAGATTTAAATCAACAGCAGAACTAGACCACCATTGCAGCACTGTTACACATGCACAACCCAAGGAAGTGAAGAAAGCGTTGAAGTGTGAACTTTGTGATGTTGTCTGTGAATCCGAGATGGAATTGAACATTCACAAGACTTCACATACAATGGTGCTATTGAAATGCTACATGTGTAATTTCATGTGTAATTTGCGTGACGAAATGACGAGCCATGAAGAGATACACAAGGTGTTTAAGTGTGACAGGTGTACGTTTACCTGTAAGACGGAGGAGGAGATGAGTGAGCACAGTTCATCGCATCTAACAGATACACAACACAAGTGTAGCCTGTGTAACATGGTGTTCAAGTCGGAAGACATTCTCAAGGTACACAACTCTCTACACCTCAAGCTGCAACAAGGGGGGTCATCAAAGAAAACAGTTGTAGATTCTAAACCAAGTGAAAGAAACACCCCAGTCAGGAAGGAAGATGGAGAATTCACAGGAAATGAAGCGAGTTCAAAGAAAAAGGAGTTAGTAGTAGATACTGCTTTTGATGAAGATAGAAAGTTTGTACAAAGTTCAGCAGACGACAACGAACAGCACATGGAAGAATCAGATTCAGACACTCTCTCCTACATAAGTTCTCCTGCAGAGAACTCATTACTAATGTCTCCACAGTCAAATGAAAATGATAAAAATACCAGTGTTATACTCAATAAAAAGACAATATCAAACAGTGAAAGACAGAGCTTAGTGAAAGGGAAAAGGGGCAGAAAAGCAGGAAAAGGTAAAAACAAAGTTGCAGCCAATCAAACTCCAGTAGAAACCATGGTGGAAGATGATTTGGGTAGGAAAAGTCAGATCAAACTACGGATTAGAAAGTTAAAGACTAAAATGAAAAAGAAAGTTAGAGTGAAGAGATTAGTAAAGGAAAATTTTGACAAAGAAGTCAAAGACCATATCAATATTAGAATAAGTGCAAAGTCAAGGACGAAAAGAAAGGGGTTGAGAAGTAGAAACAAACCTTTGAATTCTAAGTCAGAGAATGTTGGTAGACCGAGATGTGACATTTGTAAAGAACGGTTTGAAAACACTGAGCTTCTGGATGCTCACAAAGCACTACATAAATGTGATACAGGTACATCTGTTATGTGTGATATATGTAGTAAGCCATTCAGCAGGAAGCAGGAGCTTATGATTCACAGACGCAGCCATACTGGCGATAAACCATTCCCTTGCAACGATTGTGAAATGACGTTTCGCTGTCGTAAAACACGAAAAAAGCACGTTCAGATTGTACACGTGGGACAGATGAGTTTTAAGTGCGAGCACTGTGGTAAAGAGTTCCATGAGCGACATCTCTTACAAACACATGTCATGATTCACACAGGGGAACGGCCTTATTCATGTGACATATGTAACAAAGGTTTCCGTAGCAACAGCGAGGTCAAGAAACACCGTCGCACCCATACGGGCGAACGACCATTTCTCTGTGATACCTGTCCAAAAGCCTTCTGTACGAGTGGGGCCCTGAAGAGGCACACAACAGTTCACACAGGCATTCGATCACTGATCTGTCCAGTATGTGGTAAAGGATTCAAGGCTGCCAGTGCTCTGACCAATCACCAGCTAATACATTCCGGAGTGAAGAACTATGTGTGTAGATTCTGTCAGAAACCGTTCGCCTTCAAGCAGACGATGCAGCAGCATGAGAGACTCCACACAGGAGAGAAACCGTACCAATGTGAATACTGTGGCAAGAAGTTTGCACAACAAGGATCCTACAGGTAAGCATACTTGCCAACTTTTTGAAATTTTTATGGGGGAGAAAATGCGTAACAAAATCTTAAAGTGTCTTTAATTCCTATATACAATGACATAGATGACAAAATAATGGTGCAAACTGCATCATTTAAGCAGTTCTGTGCAATACACTTAGTTAAAGCAAGTTGATAGCAAGGTTTAGGAATTATACTGATGTCAAACGTGAAAATTGTGTGTGAAAAATAGGGAGACTCCGTCCTAAATAGGGAGAGTTGGCAACTACAGGTAAGTGGAAATTGTAATAGAGACAATGGAATAAATCAAATCTTAGGATTGTACACAAATTAGGCAAGAAAGAATCAAACTGTCAAAATCTCACTGACAGGTTCTTAGAAGTGTCTGACGAGAAAATAGGCACCTCAGGTTGTTGTATATGTAAGAAGAACCTCCCAAGAATGTCAAAATCTCAGTCTTTTAGCATACTTGCCAACTTTTTGAAATTTTCATGGGGGAGAAAACGCGTAGCAAAATCTTAAAATGTCTTTAATACCTACATTCAATGCCCTATATGACAAAATAGTAGTGTAAATTGCCTCATTTAAGAAGTTTTTTGCAATGCACTAAGTTGCAGCAACTTGATAAGCAGGGTTTAGAAATTATACTGATGTCAAAAGTGAAAATTG
>JAUMGZ010193007.1:0-13079 GCA_032359645.1 Pododesmus macrochisma | reverse complement strand
GTAGGAATATACGCTATATATATATGGGTAAGTATAGTATCACAAACATTGGTTTTACAAGAAAAACCTCAAATTTTTATGAACGTTCAATAAACACAAAACACAGTAACCAAACTCATAGTACCAATGGTATGCAATTCCTACAATGTACATGTAGGAATCATATGAAATCATGCATATAGTTGTATCTTTCTATACCGTAGCTAATTGTTTCAAAACAGGATTTAACTTTAGACACACTTATTTAATCATGTAAGATTGCATAGTTATTTTATTGTGTATTGTTATCTCTGTCATTTTGGCTTCCTAATTCTTGTTATATGTATTTTTTGTATGCCCCCGGGCCCAAAATTGGTTCAATAAAATTTATCTTATCCTATCTGTTCATGAACATGAAACTACATGTATAATAAGTATCTAGTCAGTAAATGTGAAATAATTTTCTGTATATTAACAGTTCGGATTGGAAAGCAAGGGGTGATTTTGTATCATCATTGCCAGGACCATGTGCTTCCAGTCTAGTGTACTCTGTGTCTCTTGTGGAACCAGGCTCAGTAACGTTTGATTATCAGTTTACCAGTAATACTGCAATGTTTCAATTTAAGGTAATATTATTTTAATAAGCAATTCAGAAAAGTAAATAGAATATAACTTTCTGCATTCTTTTATGAACATTTAATATTATTATTTAAACATATTTTTGAATTATTGTTTGTTCGTCATTAACTTTTGCTCTGTTGATCATATTTCTTCCTGTTTTATACAAATTTGATTAATTTCCACATAAAACATAGCCTTTAATTATATAAGAAGTCATTACATTATTGTATAGATTTTGTACAGATAAATAGCATTTTAAGAAATTAGGTTTTGAGATGATATATAAATGATTGATCATTCAAAATTAGCCTGAAAACTGTTAATATTTATATTTATGTATTGTACAAAAACAATAAATGTAACTTTATTTCATTATTTTTTCATGGAAATATTTCGTTTGCCAGGTTCAAAATGATCAGTGTCAATCCTACAGTGATAAAGATGACAAGGGCCCTATGTGGCCTGAAGCTACTAAAGAAGGAGATTTTAAACCCCACACTGTAAGTTTGACGGGGTTATAGTCAAATTGACCATAACCATAACATACCTACCAGAACGTACCCAAATTTGGTCGGAATGTACCCACCAAAACTTACCCACCTAACCAAAACATACCTACCAAAAAGTACCATAATAAAATCATACAGGAAAACAAAACGTTCCTATTTTGCGCATTATAGAAAAATGCAATTTTCTAAGGCATATTGAATATTTACCATGTATTTGCCTTGTATGTGTAATCAATTAATACTTAACAGAGTTAATAAATGTGTGCGTTGAAGAGTTGTACCTCCTTTAAGGAGAAGCCTTTATGAATTTAAAGCACTATGCATTGAACTTTATTAGTGAATTTTTTCTAATTATATGTATTTCCGTAATCAAGAACTTGCATAGCTTTGAGACATTATTATGTCAAAACTCTAAGATAACTTTTTAAAACAATCTTCACCATCAAGGATGCAGATCTTTACAACTTCTCATACATTTAGGTGCACTGTGCCTCGTTGACCTTGTCCTTCTTTTAAGATATTGAGTGTGAGGCATTAAGTGATAGGCATTAAGAAATCTTGAATCTGTTGATATATGCATAAAACTAAAGTTACATATTATGTTGGCTGAGGACATACGACACTAAAGGAGTATATTCTGAAGTTGTCAGAGGAACAGATTAGTTAGATCTTAATTATAATTGGCTGAATAAGAATACTATATTGGTAAGCCACTATATCATGGCCGTAACTAGGGTATCATAACAGCCGAAGTCTTGGGGCCTCGCCCTGTTGGCCAAATTTGTGTATTCTTAAAAATAATATACTGTTAAAATGATTTCTAGCAAAATTTCAACCGAGGTAAATCAGAAAATTTATACCGTTATGTACAATACTTTGGATGCAGTATTTTTATTTTTTGTTGGAGTAGAGCTTGAAATCAGCACGTCAATTTGTTCAGGGTCTTTTTACTGAAAAAACTTATCAAGTGACATCTTAGAGACATGAAAGTCAATAAATAAGTTGTGTCAGGTAATAAATTTCATTGTTTATTTCATATTGCATTTTGTTGAACTCCTATATAGTGGGTACTTTTACAAACTGTAAGCTATTTTTACAAATCAGGTTGCCTTAAAAACTGGACTTAATGTTATTACATGGAGAACCATTGGGCTGACTAGAAAAGGTGATGGTAAACCTGTCATGATAAGAAAGATTGAAGTAACTGGTAAGTTTGACCAACATGCTAACACAGGGTGTGCTTGTGAAGATTTAGAAGACGATGCAGTGACTATCACAGAGTGTGGCTTTGTCAGTTTGTGTTGAAAATCAGCATACAAATTAAAATTTATACTTTAACCGTATATAGCAACACTTTGTCAAAAAAAAATTTATTTAGTTATCAATTAAGGGTTTGATGCCTTTAAAAATAGAAATTTACTGGTCAAAGTTTTGAAGATAAACACTCCATAATTTCTCTAAAAAGTATTTAGCATAATTTTTTAGCTCAGGGGCACCTTTCCAACGTGGCTAGAAATACTTTGAAACCATACAAATATGACAGTTAATACAATTTTACTACCTTCTCTTAGTGATAGGGGCCACTTTATGTAAATACAGAGACAGAACTAGACCAAAATAGAAAATATCTCTCCAACGTCATTTTGAATTGAATCTGGACAGGAAGAAAGTTGTTTACTGTAAAATAGAAATCTGTTCCATGAAACATCAGCTGGCCCGAGAAAATAAATAAAAAGGCTTAAATAACATTAAGGAAATCTGTTTCTAATGAAGGTCGACCAGATCAAGGGGAACCAAATAGTTGGATAAATGGGAATCTTCTCTATTTTAATACACCAGTTAGATTTGTTTAAGCCTTAAAATGATATATCATATTTTGTAACATTTTTAACTGTACAGGAGTTGCCTATACCTCACAATGCACTAAGTGTAAGAATGGTACGTACAGTACTGAGAAAGCTGAGTTTTGTGTGTCCTGTCCACGGGATTCCTACTCTGGTAGAGGAGCAGCTAGTTGCACACAGTGTAATAAAGCCACAGAATATGCAAGTAAGTTCTTACTTAAAAAGGGAATTTTATAAATGTTGCTATAGTATGGTAAGTCTTTATAATGATGAAAGAAAAGAACAAATTTTCTCTAAAATTAAAAACAATGGTTACAGAACTCCAGTAAACCAGATTCACTTTGATCCAATTCAAGAAATAAATCAAGTTTGAAGGGAATCTAGTTTTAAGTATTTTCAGCTTAATGTTTCATGAAGAGTTATGTCCCCTGAATGCATTGAGAATACATATTGTGTTTACTCTGTTTCTTCTTCTTCTTATGCTGCTGCTCCTTCCTTCTCTTCTGAAAACTCTCTTCTGACCATTTTATCAGAAACTACAAGCCAGATTCTGATGACAATCATGAGCTTACATAATTTTGTTGTTGTAATTTTTGATTCTGTTTCAATTGGATATTTAGGTGTAATAGGGAACTGCAAACAAAGCTGGATAAGTTTTGTCGCCTTATTAACTAAAGTGAGGGAAAAATGCTCCAATGGCTGGCATTTACATTAAATTGTAACCTGAAAATGTTGCATGTATAGTATATTATATTTAGCTCCTCTTCAGTGTCTAACCTGTAAATGTTGTTGCATGTATATGTATTCATATTTCATTCAAAAAGGTGCTTATCCCAGTAAGTATTAAGAGTTTTATTATTGGTTATTGATATATTTTTTCAAACATAGCTTGAAATGACCAATATTAAATCTTCTTACAATATGAACACTTATTTGTACTTTAAATATTTCATTTTTACAAACCAGAATTTAAATATTTTCGAATTGAGATAATTTGAATCCCACCTTGTATATATGTATATCTTATTCCATCATGGTGATGTTGATTTTGACTTTATCTTATCAGGAAGTCAAATGATTCCCAATAAAATAAACCACTACTTTTCTTGCATTTAGACAGGAATCTTTACATATTTATCCAGTCAGTGGTTAACAATTGGTTTTAAGCAATATTTAATCAGGTCAACCTATGGTTTATGCATTGTCCCACAAATGTACAGTGAATAGTATCAATTTCATCAGTTGTTACTTTGTTTTAGAGCTGTACATGTACATGTATTGCTTGGAAACAAAGGAGTGCTATATATACCACTAAAGTAATTTATGGGTACAGTAAAACCTTGCTATCAAAACCAATCAGGGGACTGGGCTTAATAGTAAGGTTGTCTTAGCAGTGAAATTGATTTCAGCAACCCGTCTTGACTAAAATATTAGTGTACATGTATTACATGATGTAAATGTGTATATTCTTTATTATGTTGCTGATGATTCCTTTTTTACTATGAATAATAACTTAATGCATGTAATGTCTAATAATATGAATAACTCAATTGTTTGAAATTTCTTGTATCGTTTAAAGATATTTATTAATCAAAATTAAACATTGTGTTTCTGATATAGCTAGACACACATTATGTATGAAGTTAATACACCCATCACTTTATCAGTAAATGTTACCACTTAGTACAATGGCTTGCCCTACATGTATCTCCTGTAATGTCTACCAGTTTCTAGTCCAAGAAAACTATAAATAGCATAGTCTCAACTTACCAGTGGGAAATCCTTAAAATCTTATAAATGTTGAGGATATTTGTCGAAACTAAGACAAGCACTACACATTTGTATAATATAAAGTAACGGTTTACTTTGTCCTACAATATTAGCGTCCATGCCTTTGTCACAACCTCCATATGTAAGTTTTACGAACATTCTCTTGTTTTATTTATGTAATGAAAATCTGAAGACTTGCTCCTTCCTTTTTGGATATGTTCTGATCACCCAAGTACATGCACTTGAAGTATAGGTTTTTTTATCACAGAACATTTTTGCATTGGTGATAATACTTTTTGTTTGGAAACCTGATGAAGTTATAAATCAAACTCTATCAGGATTTTCCTTATAAAACATACTT
Source organism: Pododesmus macrochisma (assembly GCA_032359645.1). NCBI lineage: Eukaryota > Metazoa > Mollusca > Bivalvia > Pectinida > Anomiidae > Pododesmus > Pododesmus macrochisma. The sequence goes on along the minus strand of JAUMGZ010193007.1, from coordinate 7,995 downwards.
AGTTTAGGCAGTTTTACTCTTGTTCTGCAATGACACAAGCCATGTTTTTACTGTGCAGTTCACAAGACTTTACAGGTATCTGTTTTGCTCATGCTTGCTTCTCACCAGTTATTTTACACCAGCTTAAAAAAGCACTATGGTCACAAAAACTCCCTGGTTTACACAAAGGAATTTTTTTTAGTGCAGTATTATGAAAGAACTTAACCTAGGAATATTGAGAATATTTTTTAAAATTTATTGATGATTTTTTTTTTTTTTGCATAAAGTGTTTGCTGTTTCTGTTTGTTTGTTCGTTTCATTTGGGTTTAACGTCTCTTTAACTCAAGTCTATGTCATATCAAGAGGGTGTCTGCATGTAACAGTGTGCACTGATGGCAACTTTATAGTGCTGTCTCACTGAAATATCATGCTACAGACACATTGACAATATTTCACTTGGTCACATTATTTTGACATCAAGCCAACCAGTCCTTCTCCTATCCAGAAATGTGGAGCGCTTAGCAGGGAGGAGAAGATTACCTAGTTTTCATGCCGTGGGTAAAAAAGGTTGCTGGGATTCTAACACCCACCTACCAGAACACTAAGAGAACGCTCTACCTCCTAGCTGCTGTGCCAGTGTTTACCTTTTTTGTCCATCACTCTTAAGTAGGAAGTACAAGTTTTACAGAATTGAAACTTCTAGTATTGTTTTTCCATTTAAAATATTCTACCCACAAAATCAAAAGTAGATCATTTTGACCTTTTGTGAAAAAGAATTTCCACTTAATTGATTTTACTTAAATTAATGGTTATATTTGATCCACATTATTTACAAGAAAGGATAAATCCCTGAGATTTGAAACTTGTATGGTTTCTCAATGAAGTTTTCTACACACAAAATAAAAAGTAGGCTTGACCTCTAGTAACCCAATTTTCCACTGCCTTGATGTCACTTAAGATTCTTGGTAAGATTTTTTAAATCTGTTTTGACAAGGACAGATAAGTCTAATAGACTTGAAACTTCATGTGTTCTTTTCCCTTAAAAAGTTTCACACAAAATTTTTAAAGTAGCTATAGATTGCTTTGAACTTGTGTGACCTCGACTTTTGACTTTCACATAGATTTATGTTTAGACTTTGTGATCAACTCTGTTTACATGGAAGTATAAACTTAGTCACACAAACAATATACTAAAAGGGTACTACTTACAGAATCAAAAGTAAGTTGCTTTGACTTTGTGACCTAGATTTTCCATTTTGTTGATTACACATAGACTTTTTGTTAAGGATGATTCACAGACATTTTCATGTTTACAAGCATTTAAATATTATGTTATAATAGGATTTTATAATTCTTTTATTTAATAGGAAATGGTTCCAGTGCATGTTTGAAACGACCACTTTGTACAAAGAGAGATTACTATGCTTTTCAGGCACCATGCAACAAGGACACAAAGGTAATAATTTTCATGGTAAACAAAGATTGCTTTAGGTCATCTGCCCTCATGAATATGACCGCTTCGGATAAATAAACCTTCACATCACCTTGCTCACAGGGCCATAAATGTATGATATTTTCCTTCTGCCTTCTTCAGCAAACTCACAAAGAATACAAGTGGATTGAACCCAAGATCTGTTTAACCGATCCTACAAAATCAGTCGCATTACCAGCACAAGAAAAACCAGAGCCTTGTCCACCATGTAACCCAGGTCAGGAATTTGTAGGTGGGAAATGTCAGTTCTGTGGAGCAGACAAGTACTCCTCAGGTTCCTCCTTGTGTAAGCCATGTCCAGCTTCAACGTCTCCTGATTATGCTGTAGACTACAAATGGTGGAATGAGCTTCCTATCAACATGACATCCGAATGCATTACATTCATGGGTAAGATGATTTATCGAACAGTGCGACCTTCTAAGATTGTGGTATCTAAAATTGTCTGTACTCATGGGTAGGTAAGATGATTTGTCAAACGGTGCGACCTTCTCAGATTGTGGCACCTAAAATTGTCTGTATGCATGAGCAAGATGATTTGGCAAACACTGCGACCTTCTAAGATTGTGTTTTCTAGAATTGTCTGTATTCATGGGTAAGATGATTTGCCCAATAGAATGATTTTCTAAGATTGTGGTATTTAAAACTATCTGTATTTATGTTGTTTTTGTTGTGAATTCATAGTAAGTAAAGGTTAAAATATGGAGCTATTTTGATGTCAAATACTTACCTCATGCAGAGCTCCAGATAAGAATTAGCGCAAATGAGCACTGTACTCATCATATTCAAGATGCAATGCTGATTGAAAAAACAAACTGCTAATTTTTCAAAACAGAAAAAAGTAGAAACTGTTGTAATGTATTACGCCTTGTACTCTATACACATGTAGTACAGGACTATTATTAATCAAAGAGTTTTCATTTTTCATTAATGAAGCACATCAATACATTAGTTATTGTATATTTAGTTTAATTTTGACAAGAAAAGGTAAGTCGATGTGTTGGCAACTTCTAGCTGGTGTTTTCATCTATTCTTTTTTTTTTTTTTTTTTTAAGTAAATAGATTTAGGTTGTTGTCTTGGGCAATTTTTCTCTTTCTTCTTCCCAGCCTTGACATTTTACTTATCGTTCGTCACTTGCTTAGTATTTTTACAACAACAAAAAACAGTTGAATTCTTTGTCTTTGTTGACATACTCGGCACAATCTCAAAAATGCTTTAAAATAGCTGTGAAACTAAGCGTCTAGCTCATGCAGGTATTGATTACATCACTTTCGCATCGTGATTATAGTCTACAGAAAGCTTTATTATAACCGGTAAACAACTACTTTGTAAGCACTTGTATGACAATGACAGGTTAGGAAAATTGTGTACTCGTACAAACAAAATGATCAGTACGCTTTGAATTTGAGTTCATTTGCATACCGTACTTTACCAATATATTCTTGTACGTGCTGTTTTCAATTCAAATGCTTGTTTTAATTATTTTAATACGTAATTACGCAAATACACGCCTTATCTGGAGCTCTGCTCATGTATTGGTATGTGCTGTTACCTCAAGTGGTGTATAAATAGTAAACTGCAGTAGATCTAAAGTTGTAGTAAATTCTTATTTGCAATACAAGTATTTTTAAGTAGAATCTTCTCTAAAAGAAATTAATTTTCATCTCAGAATCTGATTGTGGTGCAGAATCCCGCTGGCTAACACAAGGGGATCACATTCGTACTCACTTTGGACACGGTGATGATGCTTACCTTATCCTAATGCTGAAAATTGGAGGGTTTCGTAGAAATGCTGTTACCAAAGATGCTGAAGTTGCTAGTATTGAGTTTATTTTTGAGACACAGTGCACAGGAAAATGTGAATTCATATTTCTGTCGGTATGTTTGGTTTATTATGTGACTTGTTTTGATGAATTTTACATGAAGTTAATAGTAAAACTATATTAACTTTTACATGTAGTGCATAGTAATCAATTAATTTATCTTTTACATGTAGTGCATAGTAAACAATTAATTTATCTTTTACATGTAGTGCATAGTAATCGATTAATTTATCTTTTACATGTAGTGCATAGTAATCCATTAATCTAACTTTTACATGTATTGCATAGTAATCAATTAATTTATCTTTTACATGTAGTGCATAGTAATCAATTAATTTAACTTTTACATGTAGTGCAAAGTAATCAATTAATTTATCTTTTACATGTAGTGCATAGTAATCAATCAATTTAACTTTTACATGTAGTGCATAGTAATCAATTAATTTAACTTTTACATGTATTGCATAGTAATCCATTAATTTAACTTTTACATGCAGTGCATAGTAATCAATTAATTTAACTTTTACATGTAGTGCATAGTAATCAATTAATTTAACTTTTACATGTAGTGCATATTAATCCATTAATTTAACTTTTACATGTAGTGCATAGTAATCAATCATTTTAACTTTTTCATGTAGTGCATAGTAATCAATTAATTTAACTTTTACATGTATTGCATAGTAATCAATTAATTTAACTTTTACATGTAGTGCATAGTAATCCATTAATTTAACTTTTACATGTAGTGCATAATAACCCATTAATTTAATTGCATTATGTTGTATCAACTTGATTGTTCTAGGACTTTATTTCTTCAATCATTTAACTAATTGTCAGAGTACTTAAAAGGGAGCTTCTAAAAGCTTCAGCAGTTAATATGCTTAAAATAGAGGAAAACTTGTGCAGAACTAGCTAGAAAAAGGAAAATACATTTTCTATTGTCAGTTTGTACCTGCCATGTGTTTTTTAAAAAAAATGTCTCTTAAAACTTTATAAACTCTTGGGAAATTTTGAAGTAACAAAAGTCTGTCTAAATTTTCAGAAATTCGCACAAGAAGTATAATGCTGCCCTTTCACTGCTGTTATAAAATAAAAATTATCTTATAACCAAACAATTTCTTTTACATACACTACATGTACATCTTAATATTGTGTTGGTTGTCTTGCACCAATGTTGGTTATTATGACATAAAACTTCTATATACTTTGTGCTTCTTGATAGACTTTACATTATAAATATGAAAAGATACTGGCAAATCTGTATATGTGGTGTTTTTATAGGATGAAGATGGACATAGTACTATTCTGAAGTCTTGGGAAGGCAGCAGAACCAAAATGGCTCACAGGTAATATTTATATACATTGTTGTTCTTGGTTATGATTGAGGGGTGAAACAATTCACCACAATTCTCGGTGATCCGCAATTCTAAGCGATGGTTCGGTACACGATACGACTTTTGTTCTGTATGGGTTCTTTTCGGTTCGCTTTGGTGGTTAGTATTATATCGTGAGTCTATATTGTGATATGTATCGTATCCTGAGTCTATATTGTGGTATGTATCGTTTCGTGAGCATAGTGTATCGTTTCAGCCCTATTATGATTGCCTTAGAAAGACAACAGTACATATCAGAACGTTTATCATATACATACATGCAGGGCAGCTCTGTTATATTACCTTGTCAATATTTTGTTAACAAGGCAATGCTGTTATAGTAAACAAAAAATCCTTTATACCTTTAGGTATAGCTCTGAGTATCAGTACAGTGGAAACCCTCCAAACCTGATTCACTTCAGACAGAAAAAATCTGGATAGCAAAAAAAAATTAAAAATGTAGGACTTAAGAGCTGGTAAAGGAGTATATGTATTCCTGTTTTATTTGAATCAAATATGGAGATGTTCCACTGCCTTTTGTTTTAGTCCATCTGGACCTAAGGTCCAAGGTTAACTTTTATCATGCAAGTCCTGTCTGTCGTCCGTCGTAAACCTTTCACATTTCGACTTCTCCTAAACCACTGGACCTGTTTCATCCAAACTTGGTATGAAATATCCCTAGGGGAAGCGGATTCAGATTTGTTTAAATGGAGGGCTGGGCCCCCAGGGGGCACCACTAGGGGGAAACTTTGACCACATTTTAAAAATCTTCTTCTTATAAACTAGAAGGCCTGTAGCTTAATGTTGTAGTATGTACCATAGTAACTTTAGGGCATGGACAACCAAGTTTTTTCAAGGCTTGACCCTGGGGTCAAAAATAGGTTACATGTTTTGGGGTCAAAATTCAACACTATAGCAAAAAGTTAACTATTCACATCTTTGACTTCTTGTCCAAAACTACTACCCCAAGGGGCGCCACTTTAAGGGCCAAAAGGGGGGGAATTTGACAATTTCAAAAATCTTCATCTAACAAACTAGAAGGCCTGTAGCTTAATGTTAAGGTATGTAGTAACTTTAGGGCATGGAGAACCAAGTTTGTTCAAGGCGTGACTCTTGGGTCAAAAATAGGTTATGCGTTTTGGGGTCAAAGTTCAACACTATAGCAAATAGTTAACTATTCTCATTTTTGACTTCTTGTTCAAAACTACTGGACTAATTTCTTCCAAACTTGGTAAAAGTCATCCCTGGTGGAAGGGAATTCATATTTGTTCAAATGAAGGGGCTCCCCTACCCCAGGGCCAAACATTTTGGGCCTAAAGGGGGAAAATTTGACAACATTTCAAAAATCTTTAATAAACTAGAAGGCCTAGTGCTAAATGGTTTGGTATACATTGTATACGTAATTTTAGAGCTTGGAGAAATAAGTTTGTTGAAGGCATGCCCTTGTGGTTAAAAGTATTCAAATGCCAAATATTTACTTTAATAGGCCTATTTCAACCAGAAGGAAGTTAAGGCCCAATGGGCCATCTTGTTTTTAAGGCAACAATAAATATATGAACTTTATTGTCTAATATAGATATGCCATCCATAATGACAAGGAAATTACATTTACATGGGCTTTTGAGCATTCTGAATGGGACTTTAGAACGCTAGGTAATGATGATCATTCTGTTGATGACATTGCCAAGCTCTACAGTGTAAAGGTGACAAACACACTGCATGGTGGAGCATCAACTTGTCAGAGATGTCCAAAAGGGGTTGTCAAAAACAGGTAAGAACATACAACGCTTTCAAATGTAGTGGCAGTTTTGATACTTGTTATACATAAAAGTATATAGCAACTGTTGTGTAAGGTTTTAAACAAGGATCTTCATTTATTTTTATTTGCTCAATGCTGTTATCGAACTTAATTCCAGAACAACATGTATAACTAAGCTTGAAAATATATAATGTGGCTTAAAAAGAGTGTAGTTTACCTCAAGATGACATTTTTTAGTTACCATAGCCTTTCATAAAGAAACAAGTTATTACTCGATTAAATATTAGTAAGTAACATGTACGAACTTGTGTAAGGTTATCATACATAATCATATATATTTTATGTTTTAGTTGTGTTCCTTGTCCAGTTGGCCATTACATTGATCCTAATAATACATCATGCCAACCTTGTCCACCAAACACAGTGATCCCTAATGGTAACTCCTGGGGAATTGAATCCTGCAAGGTGTGTGGGCCTGGTCTTATTCCAAAGGAGGCTAAGACATGCGTCGCTGACTGTAAATTTACAGACCAGAAAGGCAGGAAGTTTGATTTCACTAAATTAAACAAGTGAGTTACTTTGAATATTTTACTTCGTATTCTATAGCAAATTAAACATATTTAATATTGATTTGATCAGTAGTGTAGTTAGTTAGTTAGTCGTTTAGTTATGGATATTGAATAACAGACATTTTCTGTCAAAATTGTTCAAACTTATAACTCTTTAACATTCATGAAATTTTATTTATATCTAGTTCTGAAGAAATATCAGTGACAACCTCACATGAATGTTTCAAATATCAATGTAGAGTTTTTCTTAAAATGTACATTTCCTAGAAGACTTTGTTTATTATTTGTATGTAAGTTCTTCATTGTGTAAACCATAGATTCTGAATGTTTTCTTGTTCATAAAAAATACATTGAGTTGTACATATTATCAGTAATGGCATTGTTGTTCAGTACAAAGAGACTTATTATAGTGGTATAATTTTAACACAAGCTTGGTTGTGTTTGTAGGTCACAGTTCATTAAGGGAAGTAACTTGTTCACAGGCACTGGCACTCACTACTTCCATGGCTTCAACCTTAGTCTCTGTGCTACAGATAAAACCCTTGCTGTATGCCATAACAATATCTCATCTCACAATAAGGTATTTATTTAATATATCTTTTTCAATGTAAATAAAGTGATGGCATCAAACAAAGTAATATTAATCAAAACATATGGGTAAAATGAATGTGAGTTACGAATAAATAGAACACTGGGCACTTATATCCACTGGTGTAGTAAGCAACACAGAACAAAGGAGACGTACCGTTAAAACCTGAGTAATTTTTGCACTTTTTAGGGGGAAATTTATGCTTCAAATTCTTGATGCGTAAATTAAACAAGTAGAGAAAAATCCAGAAAATTTACAAGCATTTTCTGGCAGCTGTATACATCAGGATTTGACCATGCAAGACTATCAGTCATTCAAAGCAAAAGTCTCATGTGTTTTCATCATTTTAATAAGCAAATATAACAAAGTACCTTGATACTACTGCTATTTGTTTCTAGTGTCTATGTTT
>JAUMGZ010192996.1:0-13079 GCA_032359645.1 Pododesmus macrochisma | reverse complement strand
GACAGGTGGGCGGAGCCAAAAGGGGTAAATTTGACAGTATGTCTTTAAATGACTTCTCCTCTGAAACTACTGGGCAACTTTCAACCAGTTGGACGTTAAGGCCCCATGGTCCTCTTGTTTCCAAAGTGTACCCTTTACAATACATCTGATGCGTCTACACGAACAACAAGAGTTTTGTTGACAGATATAGCAGTGTTGATAAAATGACCACTTTTACCAATTAGCTTAAGATATTACTCTAACTTTGTTTGTGTAGCATGGTACAGCATTAAAAGAAAACAATCTGGGCCTTATACAGTAGTTTTCCATAAAAGTGTACTATTAATTAAGAAATGAATTGCATAGATAATGCAGACCTACTGGTATAACTGAAGCATCTATTCAGTTTATTACTTATATTTCATTTGTCTTTATTTAGAAATGCAACTACTGTCAATTTATATATTCAAATTTTAATTTTTAACATTTCTTCAAGTAGTTCCAGATCCAGTAGTAATGCATTCATACACTGAACCAAAAGCAAAGGTGGTTATGCTCTCATAATTGAAGTTGCTCATTCGAAGGGATGTTGAAGGTGATTGCCACGTCAAGTGAAAATATAAAGAACTGCAGAGTACATGCTTTAATTCTGCCTGTCCGCTATCATCTCCCGTAGTATCAAACAGCACGATAAAGATGTACCATGCCTCCTCTTTTGTTGTAATTTCTTATTCTTTGTAACTTAATAACAAGCGACTCCAGGCATTCAAGATAATGTGAAGATATGCATTTGAAGTTGTTTTATATAATGGAACTGATGTGTAAATAACTAGATTAGCGGTTGTTGGGGCAAGCCACACTCGCTTTTCTTGACTTCTACAGGGAATGTCTTCTATATCATTATATAACTATGTAAAATTCAATTATATTAATATGATAGAGATGATACAACGACTTCACAAAGTCGCTTAACAAATACAAACACATTTCAACAAACTTGAAAGTGATCCAATACTTACAGACACTCTATATAAATATAGTTATACATAGGCTTAAATGTATTAAAGGTCAGGCACTAAAACGCATTAAAGGTCAGGCACTAAGACAACATGTATAAAAGACCGGGCACTAAGACTTACAACATGTTCCAAAGACCGGGCACTAAGACTTACAACATGTACCAAAGACCGGACACTTAGACTTACAACATGTACCAAAGACCGGACACTTATACTCATTACACGTATTAAAGACCGGGCTCAAAGAAATATAGCATGCATCAAAAACCGTTCACCAAAACTGTATTAAAGACAGTAATCATAAGTCCACGGATACGAACTATAATATCAGACGTTTACAGAAAATCAAAACAAACAAAACGCATCGCTCACATCCAAAATCGAAACCAAGTAAGCGAGCACCTGGTAATTGAATAGTGCCTGCTTCACGTGGTCTCAGTGTCTATTCAGTATATGCTTGCTTGTTTTTTTTATTAATTACTTTGTTAACGTTAATTAAATTTGACTCAAAGGAACTGACAAACAAGAATCGGTCAAACGTCCGTTATTTACAATGAGAGCACATTAAGATACAGTCAAGGGCAATTCTCTAACGTACTTAATAAAATTGCAATGCATGAATTCAAGACACAGGTAAAAATCCGAATGTTGTTTATAATACAAAAGGATTCTGCAACATGCCTCCCATAAATATGATATTTATAAGAGGAAAGAGCCAATACTCTGTGTGAGACACTCCCATCCTGAACCCCATATCTTGCTTCGAAGTAACCGTCATAAATGGACGTTATAGAGAAAATTAATTTAGAATAGACAAGACTTTTGTAAATAAAAGCTACAGAGCCAAAGGTGGGAGGGGGTACATCACGATGGTTATGATGTACAAAAACCATACCCAAACAATAATACAAAATTGTGTTGCCAAAGTTTTGAATGTGCGCGTAGTAAACACAGAAATTTTTAAACGTATTCCTCTGGACACGTGTTTCGAACAACCCAGTTCTCATCATCAAAGGTGACGTTATAATTTATATAGAATTAGATATAAATGGGAAATAAAGCTTGTCATAAAGTTGAGTCGACAGGGTTCCAATACGAATGTGAGAACAGAAATTGGGTGATACACAGAAAATTGGTTTTTGTCTATTGTAGAAATTATTTTATTGTTGATCCGTGTAAGTTTGCAAGTTTTTTTTGTTTTTGTATATTTTGGTTCCTGGTTAGAGATTTAGTCTAAGGACTCGTACACATAATCATGAAAATAATATAAAGGAAATCCAATGACCCGTACCAACGTTTTGCACTTGTAAAATAAAATTCATTTATAAAAGACATACTTTCAATCAATCAGAGAAAGGGAAAAGATTGACAACATTTGTGTGAGCGAGATTTGACAGGAACCAATGTCTGTATCCAAAGTTTGGCCATCAACGATCACTTAAAAGTAAAAAATTAGCTTTGAAAGACCCAAACGAGTACAGAATAATGAAGAGGAAGCCAAACAAAGGGATTAACACAATAAACTTATACTCAAACATATGATTTAGATTGACGTGCAGTCGAAAACGTTCTCAACGCATTCTTATGAACAGCTGTTTCGGACAACCCAATCTTCGTCATCAAACAGAATTTACAATATAACACTAGTAAATATTATCAAACTCTGGCTGAATGAATGAGTTTGAAATAGAACTGAAATGTTGTCATTTGAAATATGGTAAATACACGTATGTCACAAAAGTCGTACCGGAGACTAGAATAAAGCAAAACTCGTGATGGAGCTCCACATTACAAAATGAATTGATAGCAGATAAAAGAAAGGCGGACAAAGGTCGCCCAAGATCTCTTAATGATCTATTTTGGGGAATGAGTTTGTCATCAACACAAGGTACAATGACGTGATTATAGAATTAACAAGAAAATCAGTCAATCTGATGGACGCTCCCCGAAGTGTGTCTCGAATGAAGCAGCAACTTTTAGCTTATAACAATCTAATCATAGACAGACGGAAACGTCACAAACTGAGAATATATGTGCAATTTAACTGCATTGACCCCAACCCCTCCTCTACCTTTGACCGATGTGGTGATCTCACCCTTGACGAACGGAATCTAAAAGACCACAGCACTCAGAGGACACCATTTGTGCCAAGTGGCATTGCAATTTCTTTAGTGGTTCCAGAGAAAAAGAGATCATTTGAACGTGTATCCCCCCTTCCCCAAAAATATAAAAAAAAAAAAACACTAAAGACTGCACCGTGAACTATAAAGTAAATGACATATGGATATTACACAAATACACCATATGAAAAAATAAGAAGGAAGAATTTAGAAAAAAAAAGTTGAAATAGTATGGACAATAATTGACTGAAGTATGATGGAAATCGATTAAACGAGTAAGGATATATGACTGCGGCCGGACGGACATACGGACAAAGCGTCGACTATGTGCTCCCCCGAAGCCTACACAAGTATAGCTATGTGTGTCAAAAATGGGAATCTTGAGATAAAAAAAACACAAAAAGTTGATTCCTCTGGATGTGTCAGTCAATCAAGTCTTTGTCAAAGGGGGGTATTATATCATATCTGCAAAACAAAATAAAGCGCTTAAGGATTGTTGCTATGCTCTTTTCTTGATAAAATGTTCGAGGGACAATATCAAATATAAAAACTGCAAATACACAAAGATATGCAAACAATTTTCACGAGGCGCTGAGATAGGAGTAAGAAATATCACAGTAAACAAAAACAATAGTATAACAAAAATAAAGACGAGGAAAACTGTTAGTAACAAGCAAACGCACAATCCTATATAATATGGTGTTATTGCTACAATACATGAGTGTATACTAAACTTGTTGTTGTGTATGAATCACGGGGATAGGAGTGTGTCTGCCACTGCGATACCATGAATCGTATATTATTATCTATACAGAAATACAAAATCGTCAATAACTGACTCTGACGTGTGTTGCTGCTTTTCGGATAACAAGAGAGTGACAATTGACGACAATTGGTTAAAACTGAACGATAAGGAATGATAAGTAGACTAATCTATCAATCAAAAGTCAACAGGACCAAATCATTATATTGGCACTGTTTCATAGAGGACCGAGTATCAGGTTTTACAAGTAAAATCATACATAATCGATATGTCAGTGTTACTATCATGAAGGAAATCTTACAACAAACATGTGTTATCTAAATTGTTTAATATTATTATACTGAACCATAGTAATATAGCATAAACAAGACGTAAAGCATGACTAATCTACAATAGTAACTGACGGGTATTGAAGAACTTTTGCATGGCGTACCTTGATAAATTTATTTGATGTTAAAAATTGATCGGTTGTGATAACCCCACATCTTGTTTTAATTTAAAAAATTTAATTGCTTTGACATTCATCCGACTTTGAGGAAAATGTACGTGTACATTTCTTAGGAATTGTAGATGTACATTTCTTTCAATTTTTAACAGAGTTTAATAAAAATGTACATCTAAAAATACGTGTACGTTTTTATTCAACCCTGTAATCTGCAATTTCATATGAAACTGACGGCCGTTATCGGCCATTGTAACGGCAACAATGGATTTAGGATAATAATCAAAACGTCGTAAAACACGTGTTATAATGATGTTTAATTACAAACATTATAAATTCTCAATTGTTTAATTGAAATTCATAATATAACAATAGCAGAATTGAATTCAAAGTGGTCATCTATTTGCACATAGGAATCATAAAACGTAGGGGTTACATTAAAGGTAATAGCTCTAATAAATTGGTAAACAGTGTTGAAATGAAAATAATATTAAAAAAAAGATTAGACTAAACGCCTTTTTTGTTGTTGCTCTTAAAAACACTTTATGGACATTAAGTATGACCAATTTTTATATAACACACCCCTTATACTTATAACACTTACCCTAACCATGATATATACCCAATTGTATTAAAATATTTTTGTTTGTTTGAATTTCATTTTTACAAGAAAGTAGTATACCTTAAAAACATGTTAATTCATAATTATACATTTTGAGAATTTGGTTGATTACCATTGACTGCATACCGAACAAGAACTGATCCTGAAGCTAAGAAAATTGATATTGTTGATATATTTCCGCTGATTTTGTTTTCTTCTTTTTTTTTGTCTTTCAATTTTATTTTTATATCCTTCCGATTGATATTTATTCAGTTAACTGGCATAAATGGGATTAATCCTAATTGCAATCTAAAAAACAAAACAGAACAGAACATGTCGTCCAAACGCTTTTAAACAAAGAAAACAAGGGTGAGTTAGAGATGATACATGAACCATCGTTACATAAGAAGAAAAAGATTAAACCATTGAAACACAAATACTGGCATGCGCATAACGACATGGAAACATATTACATATCCGCTATATGATAATCATAAATACTGTCATGCTCATAACGACATGGAAACATATTACATATCCGCTATATGGTAATCATAAATACTGTCATGCTCATAATGACATGGAAACATATTACATATCCGCTACATGGTAATCATAAATACTATCCTGCTCATAACGACATGGAATAATATTACATATCTGCTATATGATAATCATAAATACTGTCATGCTCATAACGACATGAAAACACGTGATTATTATTATAATTATTATAAAGAGTAACACAATAGAGTAAGAATAAGACTTATCTTCAGTTAGTCCTAATACATGTATAACACAATACGTACTTTATAATAAGACACATGTACAGTACATTTTATTGTAAATTAATAAATGTTCAAGATAATAATTATGTATTTTTGTGATTGTACTATTTCATACATGTTATCTATAGACGTGTATCAACTCTATATGATGTGATTAAATCAAGGAACATTGCGTCTAACCTTTGTTTTAAAACTTACAGATGCAGTATCTTTCCTACAGCATGCCGAGACGTTATACTTCTAGGTTAATATGTATGCATTTACGTTATAATAAAACTCATATTGTTCTCTTTCATAGAACACACACACACTATCTACTGAATTCACTCCAGACTCTAAAGCCTCTGTCTGAACATTCGCGGTGAGATGTTCTTTTCGCATTTAACATTTGTTATACTTGAGCGCAGACCTATCTCTTTTAGATACATACATACTAATGACTTCTGTTGAGTTTTGCCAACCCGCTGTGAAGTTGATGCAACTAATTTTATGTTTATTCAAGAATATTCCATCTTAAATAGGATTCACCTGTCGAACATCTCGTTAGAGTGGGATTTATAACCCCAGGGCTTTAAACACTTGATTCAAACGTGGATTTAATATATCTCTTCCATTGATATCTCAATAAATTACTCAACAGATATATAAACACTCCTTCACGTCGTTAACAACATTAGAGTGCACCATATTCAGTAACTAAGATAGAACTCAGTAACCCCCGTAACAACAAAACCGTGGTAACATACTTTGTAACAAGGATCAGAATATAAGATAGAACTCAGTAACCCGTAACAACAAAACTGTGGTAATATACTTTGTTACAAGGAACAGAATATAAGATAGAACTCAGTAACCCGTAACAACAAAACCGTGGTAACATACTTTGTAAAAAGGATCAAAATATAAGATAGAACTCAGTAACCCGTAACAACAAAACCGTGGTAACATACTTTGTAACAAGGATCAGAATATAAGAAAGAACTCAGTAACCCGTAACAACAAAACTGTGGTAATATACTTTGTAACAAGGATCAGAATATAAGATAGAACTCAATAACCCGTAACAACAAAACCGTGGTAACATACTTTGTAAAAAGGATCGCGATATAAGATAGAACTCAATAACTCTTAACAACAACAATAATTGGATATAGAATTGAACTTATTGACTTTTAACTCTATGCTAACTCTGTACTGAGCTTAAAATAGGCGTTTAATCTTCATACAGCGAGGAGGGTCTTTTACGATCACTTTTCATTATTCAAACCTTCACAAATAGATTATATAAGCTTTCAAAAACAATAACTCCAACCCCAAAGTCTAAATGCACGTTTTAATTATATATTGATGCTAACTTTGTATGATAATAGCAGTTTCCGTGCATGGGAATGATTACATTTTAATATTATTTCACAAATTAATGATATAAGAATCTATCAGCAATCAAATGTTAACCGTTTTATATGTGTGATGACGTCAATTGGCCTAACTATTGCATACACGGTCATACCTGATTGAAAATATGTCTAATGGGGCTTCACATTACTTAACATTTTAGTGAAAAAGATATTTCTTATCTTTAAATTGTTTCTTAACGACAGCAGACTTGTCTTTTTTTGTTAAACTTACGTTAATATCGCACTGGTTTTTTTCGGGCAATTTTGAAGAAACTTTTACGGTATTAATATACATTTCTAAATATCATATTTATGAATGTAAAACATATAATCTAACATCATGGTGTATAATTTTACATAAATTACTATTTACATTGTTAATATACCTATTTTGTTGTCATATCCTTGTAATGCACATGCACGGTAAGTGTTTTCGAGTAATTCTTTGTCAATTAGAGAGAGAGAGAGAGAGAGAGAGAGAAAGAAAGAGAGAGAGAGAGAGAGAGAGAGAGAGAGCACTATACACACGCTGTGAAATATTATTATTATTATTATTGTTACTTCAAGCCGAATCGGACATTGCATTTAAAAGTATCTTTACGCTAATGTGTCGAAAGGCATACAATCAAATTTATTCAGTAAAAAGTGTTCTGAAACTGGGAACTAACTTCGTGATCCCACGTTCAGAGAGCAGTCGTGCTACCGACCACTCTACTCACACTATGAATGTTGTTCATCAGCCAATAATGCTTATCATCAAGCTATAGGGACGGCAACCAGTCAACAACAATAAATATCAATCAAGAAACAATGAAACAATTAAGTTAAACTGGAAATATGACTAAAGATTGAAACAATGTTGGCTTATAAATAAATTATAGTTTACAGAAGATAAATATAACATCACCGTGATCCGTAAAGTAGTACTATTACAAAAACTCAATAAATTTGTCAAAACAACAGACGATGGACCGAAAAATTGTTGTGCTTCGACAAAACAAAAAAATATTACTGATTGTAATCACTGTATTGTAACAACTTAGACAATGTTGACGTTCTAATCAGGAATCTTATTCCTACCAGAAACCGTCATTTTATTTAGAAGCAGTGTAACAAAAAATATTTGTATTAATATAAATATCATGTTTACTTCTCTTCTTCTTCCCCTCCCTCCTCCTCTACTTTCTTCTTCTTATTACGGTCTTTCATCAAGGTTTAAATGTCCTACAATAACCTTTGCTATACCGGTATATTAATATGTATGTATGCTAGTTTTCAGAGATGTATAAATAAATACAGTGCAACCCGTTCTAGCGACCACCTCTATAAAGAGACCATTGGAACATAAAGACCACTAAAATCTGGTCCCTTGAAATCTGATTACACTTATTTTTACCTGTATATAAAGACCACCTCCATATAAAGACCACTTTTCTGGTCTCTTGGGTGTTTTTACAGACACGTTTGATTGTACGTGTTTTTACATTTAGACAACACAAGTAATACGAATCTTCTTAACTTACTTCGGCATAATTTCATGGAAATTATCAGAGAGTATTTGAAGATGCTTTATTTTGAAGTCTTTTTATTACGACAATCTATAACACAACTAGCAGGGGTCTTTTGTACATGACAAGACACGATTGACTCAAAGTTGAAAAACTCAGGACATATGTTCAGGATGATTTTCCGGATCCTGACTAGAAATAGCACGTGCCTGCTGTTTAAATGCATGTCAATGCACTTAGCGGTGCACTTTTTGTGAGCAGCGTCCTTTTAACATCAATATTTTGCATCCATGCAGTCAGGCGTCTTAACTATTTCTAAGACTCGCACTATCAGTTACATCCGTTATCTTTTTATACTTGAACTTTTGTATCTAGAAGATTCCTTGTGTTGTCTTATACATCATTATTTACAACGTTTAATGTCGGTGAAAATGAGTTAACATGACAATAATTTTGTGTGTCTTTCACTGTGTTTATGAATACATGTCATTGTTGTACAGTGATATATATAGAAACATTAATTGTTTGTGATACTTTGTAATTAAATTTCAGTGTTGCTCTACTTTCGGCAATACACTTTAGCCATTTGTTGGCATACACATTTCGGGATCGTTATGTATTTTGACGGTTTAGCGTAATGCGTATTGCTTGTTGGAGAATGACGTAAACATGAATATGCCTCCCTCACAAATGTCATCTTTGGTCATTGTGACGATACATTTATAGATATATCATAACTGTACATATATCTGTAGCACATGGCAAGTAAAGTATCGATAACGTAGTAAATATACGGATCAGTATCTTAAAGGGTGTCATTTGTATAAAAGCTTTCTGTTATAAAGATGATATATCGTTAGTGTAACGCTGATGCAACTGAAGTATGGTATCTATTATTTATAACACGTGATATGTGTATTTAGTGAATGGACCGGGATGCTGATGTCTGGCTTCGTTATAAATACCACTATTACATGCTAAGATGTATAGGGTAACTAATTCAAATAATTCATATCTTGCCAGTCTAATGTGTTGTGCAATCTAAAATGCGCCAAATAAAAAGGAACAAATAAAGCAAAACAACACGAAAGCTATATAAATAATATAAATCATGTCTAGACTAGTTAAATATACCAGTCTCATTACCTACGCAATTAATCAGCCCCCTAACACTACAACTAGAGGACAATTCTAGGTGAATATTTATCATTTTCTTTTGCAGGTGCAGGCATAGTCATACACAACTCGATGTCATCTGCAATATATCTTTTAGTTGGCTCAGCTGTAGGTTTTACTTGCAAACTGAAACGAGACACCAAAAATATAACACATACAAAATTTGCAATGGTACATGGTGTGCTTTTTAGGATAAATGTACTTGTGAAGATTATTGTTTTCATCTTTCCCTAACAAACAGTGTACCGAGTGTGTGTCTAACAGTTTACTGTTAATGTTTCTGAAATCGTAATGCTGCAGTTAAACTGGCTACCTACTAAACACATCACGACAAACTGGCGGGCACGTTTCTTTTATAATATCACAAATTTGTATATGTTGCAAAACTTTTTCAAGGCATTGTTGAGATTTAATGCTTTAAGATATTGTGTCTTATTATAATTTTCAAAAAAAAGGAATTGGTCAAAATTTTAAAAAAAAAAAGTGATACTTCATTTACAAAATGCCAATTAGTGTGTTTTCATCCTGATTTTCTCTTATTATGGTCTGATCTCCTTGAAAGTTGGCATTGCAATTTAGAAAGGGAAAGTCAAGAAAAAAGGTTTTAAAGGTTTAATAAATAGTTAGGTGAATCAACAATTCAAAGAGGCCAATAACGCTCGAAAATCGGAATCCGTAAGGACTATGTTCTAGATTGAATACTAAGAAGAAATCAACACACATGAGACACAATTTTTAGATTAACTTGTAACCCTTAAGGGTCAACCTTATAAGGAAAAGTGTGACTTACTGGACGTGGTCAAGAAGCACTTATGCCTCTATTGATTGTAGAAGTAGCTTATATATTGGGATTTCCAAAATTATGCATTTGCATTGATAGAAAATAAAAAATACTTTCTAGTGGTATTATGTACTTTATTGGGTACTTATGTACTTAATATTTTTTTAGACAAATTAGGGCTAAGTTTTGAAACAATTAACGTCTCAAGTATCCTTACTGTATACAGAATTAAATTCACTCAGTGTATTATTCGCGTTTGTATTGGAAAAAACTACACCATGCAGTATTAACTTCACGGTTGAGATAAGATGTGTTTCCTATTTAAATATAGCTGTTCTCAAAACACCGCAGTGTTGAATTCCCGGACTTTTTACAACAGCGAAAATTACACTACAGCAAAAGTATAACCCGATATATAGTAATTTATATTTAATTCTCAACCAATCGATCTCGTTGTAGAATACTTCATAATATAATATAAGTAGTTGTTTTTTCAGTTTTCTCAAAAATGGAAGGACATAATTTGGTCAATTTTCGTCATGTCATGTTCTTGTAATTTATTACATGTACTTTTAAGCGATGATCTGTCAACCCTTTAGTTCACATGTAACACTATAAGCGAATACTACAATACTTACTAGCTGTACTTAATGCTGACGTCAAACGGACTAGCCCTTACTGGCGAGTAGTAAACCTGCATTATAGAGTACAATATCATTCCAAATGGAATTGATGCAATTGTCTAATATCTTCAAAAGAAACGCTTCACCACGACAGATCGTGATATATAAATTGACAGGCGCTACAATGCCGTTGTACGTGAACTCTGTGATTCCTTGTTCTGTGTATATCGATGTTCCCTATGGAAAACTCTAACATAATAATATTTTTTTATTGTTATACTGCACCACCACCATCGTAGAAACATAAAGATTAACTTAAGTATTAGTCTTGACATGTAATTATAAGAGCGTAAAAATAAATGAGTGTTACACCGCGATTTGTGAAAGAAGCTTTTAAAGGATCGTACAAAAGACATCAAACTATATCTAACAGTGCAGTTTATATGTAAATGTTTACAAATTAAAAACACCCAAAATTGTAGTTTTGAAAATCAGGACAACTTATAACAAAATACATAATGGCACCAAAAAAGTACATCGTAATATAGAAGCGCATAAGAGACATAGAAAAACGCAACTTTTAATGGTTGACTTGATTATTATCTCGAAGGCTTTACAGTAAAATCTCAAAATGGTGTCTCCTTATCTTCAAATGTTTTGCTTGTAAACATCAAAATATTTGACTTATTGTCTAGAGACAGTCGAACAGAGAGATCCACAATTTCATTTTCTTGATTTAATATCGCGGGGAGGTGAAATCCCAAGCTTGAATATTTGGAATAAGTCTAGTATCACACAGCCTTTAAATGCGCATATAAACTTTAGTGACGAAAACTGAAACTTTAAGAAAAACTACTGACATGTCATTTACTTCTAAATCATGATTTAACCAGTTACAAACACTTCAAGTTTGTTTTAAAACAATATACATTTCTTTTATTTTGTAAAATATAGCATATGATTTGGATCCATGTACACGTGAAACAGGTTTACTAATGCATGAAACGTCGATCGCCATTAAACGGTTTAACATGCTTAATTGCAATTGTACTATTTAATACATAAGGAGATAATTGATTGATTTCTTTTGAATTGTTTTAGGGAAGTAGATAAAAGTCGGCCAACCAAGAAAAATTCGTTATACACTGACTTAGCAACAGGTACATGTATATGGAAACAATAAAACAGCACCATATTACTATTAGAATGAAAACAACAGTTCAATCACATTACATTTGTATGCAGCGTTCGAGAGCACATTGTTACATTAACAATTACTGTCTCGTCTGTTCAAGTCCCAATTAATACAATAACGGCTGAGGTGTCCTCTGTTGATGTCCCGATTGTTACAATAACGATTGAGGTCTCGTCTGTTAACGTCCCGATTGTTACAATAACGGATGAGGTCTCGTCTGTTGTTGTCCCGATTGTAAAAATAACGGTTGAGGTCTCGTCTGTTGATGTCCCGATTGTTACAATAACGGTTGAGGTCTCGTCTGTTGATGTCCCGATTGTTACAATAACGGTTGAGGTCTCGTCTGTTAATGTCTCGATTGTAACAAAACGGTTGAGGTCTCGTCTGGTGATGTCCCGATTGTTACAAAACGGTTGAGGTCTCGTCTGGTGATGTCCCGATTGTTATAATAACGGTTGAGGTCTCGTCTGTTAATGTCGAGATTGTTACAATAACGGTTGAAGTCTCGTCTGTTAAAGTCCCGATTGTTACAAAACGGTTGAGGTCTCGTCTGTTAAAGTCCCGATTGTTACAATAACGGTTGAGGTCTCGTCTGTTAATGTCCAGATTGTTACAATAACGGTTGAGGTCTCGTCTGGTGATGTCCCGATTGTTACAAAACGGTTGAGGTCTCGTCTGTTGATGTCC
>JAUMGZ010192985.1:0-13080 GCA_032359645.1 Pododesmus macrochisma | reverse complement strand
TTGTAACCAGACGGTGTGCGGGGTCCAGTTGTAACCAGACGCTGTGTTTGTTCCATTTGTTACCAGACGGTGTGCGGAGTCCATTTGTAACCAGACGCTGTGTTTGTTCCATTTGTAACCAGACGCTGTGTTTGTTCCATTTGATACCAGACGGTGTGCGGGGTCCAGTTGTAACCAGACGCTGTGTTTGTTCCATTTGTAACCAGACGGTGTGCGGAGTCCATTTGTAGCCAGACGGTGTGCGGGGTTCAGTTGTAACCAGACGATGTGCGGGGTCTAGTTGTAACCAAACGGTGTGCGGGGTCCAGTTGTAACTAGACGCTGTGTTTGTTCCTTTTGTAACCAGACGGTGTGCGGGGTCCAGTTGTAACCAGACGCTGTGTTTGTTCCATTTTTAACCAGACGGTATGCGGGGTCCAGTTGTAACCAGGCGGTGTGCGGGGTCTAGTTGTAACCAGACGGTCTGCGGAGTCCTTTGGTAACCAGGCGGTGTGCGGGGTCCAGTTGTAACCAGACGATGTGCGGGGTCCATTTGTAACTAGACGGTGTATAGGGTGTTCTGTTTTTTCTTCACTAATTTGTTTTTAATTGTTTTGCGATTAAGCTGAGTCTCTGTTCTCTTTACCCCTACCCATCTTTGTTTTAGGATGATTTTTTGGCGGTTGTTTTTTTCCAAGTTTTTCATGTCATTTATAGAAATGTCTGCCTTGCATATTCTTATTACAATGATACTTCTTTCTGACATTTTTAACTTTATAATAAAAGCGTTGTTCATTTCAGTACTTTGAGTTGCATAGTACACACACGTGCTACGCTGCCCCGGGACCAGGAAGCGCATCAGGGTTGTCTATAGGCAGCGTAATCACAATAGTGTATGTATCTCAATACTATCACCCACAAAACATACATTAAGGTGCGTTTACAACGACCATGTCTGTATTTAACTATTTGTCACTATAAAGAATATATTGTTTTTAGTGAAATACAATTTACTTTATTCGTTATACCGAATGGTGATAGTTGTTATTAAGGGGTTAACCCCAATTTAAAAATAACATTATATCTGACAGATGTACGTTAGAATACAAAACACAGTGCATTACCGTTCATTGGGTAGATGGTATTACAAAGGCAGTGCAGAAAGTGATTTGTATTATTTGTTTGTTTGTTTTATTGGGGTTAAGCGTCCCTTTAACTCATTTAGATCATATCAAGACGGTGTCTGCATGCGACAATGCGCACTTATGGCGACTTTATAGTGCTGTCTCACTGAAATATCATGCCGCAGAAACATTGGCATGATACTTCACTCAGTCACATTATACTGACACCGAGCCATCCAGTATTTCTCCTACCCAACAATGCTGCGTGTTAAGCAGGGAGTGAGAAGAGTGCCCAATTTCAACGTCTTGGGATATGGCGCCACCAGGATTTGAACCCGCGACCGCAGACTTTCTTCACCAGTGTACCGACACGAGGCGAATACGCTAACCACTCGCAGAAAGTGGATTCTAAATTAGATAAACTGAGTGTATGTAATGTCATCAAAAGAGTATATTATATACGTGTACAACGCACCTCTGCTGATTTTATGAGACATTATCATCATGTTGTGTTTCTGATTACCTAATTCGTGTTTTATTATGCATAATGATTTACACACATACTCAGTGGTTTTTCATAAATATTAGATATGTCTCACTCTGAATTATTTAAAAAAGACAGTCGTAATTATATTCTAGGTTCCTTTCAACTTTGTTTTTATACGTCGTCCTAGGAGTAGCTTTCAACATTTTCTACAAAAAGAATTCTGGCAAAAATATAATACCAAACGTAACATTTTGGGCGGAAATACCTAAACTTGTGAAGGTAAGATTCACATATTTATTACAAGTACATGTACATTTTTGAGGATTTAAACTCATCAATACAGAAATATTGAGCAAAAAGCCTGTTTTATACTTATTAAATCACTTATGAGGTATAAGTATCTATGACATAGATTTCAGTAGAATGAAAACGCAATTGTAAACCTTGTAATAAATGAAAAAAAACCCTGCACTGTTGCAATTTTTTTATTACTTGGTTTAATCCTTATTCTTTTGGATAGTTAACAGAGATTGGAACATATGTACTTTACTTTTCGTTGGTCATTTTCATTAGGCCTATACTTATTTCATCATTTTCTGAATGCGTATAATTTTACTTTTTTACGTTGTAGGACGGTACTGTTTTTGTTGTTCGAAGAGGGAAGACCTCAGAATATCAGAAAATCTGAAAATGTTCCAGTTAAGTCTCAACATGAACTCAGAAGGAAACCGATGCCGAACAAAATTATTAAAAAAACACATTGAGAAATCTCTTCAGCGTGAATTTGCATTAATTGGCGGAGACGAAGAATACATTTCATTATATAGTAACATAATTTGTTTGTTTGTATAAGGGCTTATTGTCCGATCAACAGCTAAGGTCATTTACGGACGTGCAAGTTTTACTTGTGGAGGAAACCGGAGTACCTGGAGTAAACCACCGACCTACGGCAAGTCACTGGCAACTTTCTCACACTAGCACGCCCCGGACGGGAATCGAACTAGGTGGTGAAAAGGCTCTGATGATTACAAGTCGGCGACTTTACCACTAGGCCAGCACGGCCTCAACTGTTAAGGCAGCTGTATGAATATCACTTAAGGAGATTCGCAACAATAGCACAACGTCAGTCGGGGAGTAGTACAATCTGATTAAAATCATATCTTGATATCGGATAAGGGTAGGGTTTGATATGAGGGGAAGAAAAAAGAAGGAAACAACAGGAAAATGAAAAAATGGACAATAGCGCAAGATTAAGTGTAGCTGATATTTATTTGAAAAAGCCATCGTTATACGAACTTGCCTTCTTATCTTAGAAACCCCCAGAAAAGTCGGGTTGCCTCGATTTCAGAATATGCTGACCGAGTGGAGATATCACGTCAATTCGGTTTTAAATTTCAGTCAATAATTCCCGTGTTACATTCAGAACACGTGTGTATACAGTATGTGTGAAACACATTTTAAAACATATTTTTGGTTGCTTTTTTCACAGGTTATAAGAATGTTATTCGCTATTCTTGTGATATTTATTGTATGCACTAGTCCATTCCAAGTGGCGAAGATCTACGAACTCTTCAGACTCAGAGATCCGGAACTTAGAAACGAAAGGGTAAGGAAGAACTTTTAATATTTCTGTATGCACAATGTAATTTAAAATGGTAGCTTATTTTTCATGACAAAAATACGCATACTAACACAGAACATGTTTTTAATGGAACGTGTTTTAATTACTGTTAAATAAAAACATCACATTTTTCACATGTAACCCTGAAATTCAGTTTTTATTTTACTTTTTGTTGTTGTTTGTTTTGATGGTTGCTTGCTATATCATTGATAAGTCAGTGACAATGTACGTATAATACATGTATATAATACTATGCTTGTCGAACAAATAGTTGCGTTTTCCGGCGCAAGTCCTAAATGCAGTTCCAGTGTTTTTCAAGTTAGAGTTTGATTGAGTCTGTTGGTACAGATTTTGTGGTTTAAACTTGGTTAATTATGTAGACAACTCAACATAGTGCTATGGTGAATCACTCTTTTATTCTAGCTGCGGGAATCGTAGCGCATTTCGGCCTGAAAATTTTGACTGCCGTAGCTCTTTGGTTGCCAACTGTCAACATTTTCAGGTCGGAATGAGCTGCGGTTTCCGCAGCTATGTTTTATTCAAAACGGTCCGACAACATCTATTATGTATTTCGATAGGATGTGTCGAATTGTCAGCTTTAAGGTCAATAAAATGCCAACATACCGGTATATAATGTGCAGAATTGTTAAAGGCCAGTATTTAAGATCCCGCCCAGTTTTGTTTTGATGACGGAGTTCATTTGACATAATCTGTAGACAATGATGGGTATGCAATAAAATTGATCCAGGTGGGGATTAATGTCCAGAGAATCCATTTAAGAATTGTTCCCTTTATACTTACAGTTGCCAGACTGGTACAATCCAATGTATTTCGCAGCCCAACAACTTCTCTATGCGAACAGTGCCATCAATCCCCTTATGTACGGAGGACTGGATGAAAACTACAGGAAGGGTTTTTGGGTATTAATCAACGACATTTTTAACAGGAAAAACAATGGTCCAGATCTGAATTTCCACAACAGCATGACGAGACACTCGATCGTCAGTGAGCATAACAACATTAGAAGACAGTCTCCGGTAGTTTTTCAAAATAATGGATTCGAAAATATTGCCGATGTTGCAGACACTTCGAATGAAACTTCTAACGGGAAAGGGTTCGCGAATCCTGCTCTTGAACAAGACTCGTCTTGTTCTTGATCTAGTTTTATCGTTACATGGTAAAACATACCACCGGGTGGTGCGTTCTAGGAACTTGAACGTTCAGTTGGATTGTGATATATGAACTCTTACATGGCTTTGTTCAATACAATATTAATTTATTCTGTGAAAACGTTGCTGTATTATTCGTGTTGTTAGGCTTACTTGTTCATCCTTTTATACCATAGTGAAGACTTTCAAGCTGAGCACCTTGTAAATAATTTCACTACGACTTATTGTGTTACAGTTGGACTTGCATTGTAAGATGTTGAATGAACGCATTTTATCGACTAATTCTTGGAGATTTACTTATTCATTATTTGACTATTGTTTTCTAAATGGTATGCTTTAATTTTGTTTTGTATCATTCCATTGACATGCATATCACACAGAAGTCGCACATATGTTGAATTGTTATTGTATGTGCTGATTTCCGAAATGTCGTATCTTTCACACAACGCGTCTAAACTTTCAGAATGTGGCTTAAAATTAAACAGTCATAATTTCATTTCTGTTAACTGTCATATCTTCTTTGTGCAGACATGTGTGTTGTTTATGTAAATTGTTATACATTCTATGTATTCTTTTGTGTTGTTTATGTAAATTGTAATACACTTTATGTATACATTTGTGTTGAAAACTGTTGTTTTATGTCTATGTCCAATGTAATACCTTCAAGGTTTATATGTTACTTGTAATACCTTCTATGTATATATTTGATACATTATAAATTTAAAACATGAAATGTGTAATGTTTTAAATTGTATTCTCTACTTAAAGACAAACAATTTGTCATCGGGTAAAGTAACATTTCACTTTTACCGAACCACAAGGGGCATTCAAGAGTCAACCAATTGTACTCAATTTTATTGTTAACTTTTATTTACATTTCACAGCCAAGCTGTAAGAATGTATACATACAAATGCTATACCACCTACCTAGAAATGTAAGTAGTCATTTTACGACATAACATAAAACACATGTCTTATATTCAACCACCTGCAAATACATGAACCCGTCATTCTAAGTACAAAGTGACCTCAAATCTTATTTTTAACCTTGATTTTGAATACGTTTATGACCGCAAGAGATTATTGGTTGGCAGTAAAATATCTCTGCTATCTATAATGATTATGACTTTTTAGCAGTCAATACTTTCAATCGTAACTTTTCAGCCAATTCCGACGAGCTCGGAATCCCCGGAGTAAACGAGATGTTAAGATTCCCATACCACAAAAACTTCAGTCATATTTAACTCCTAGGATCATTCAGTTGGATCTAAGCGATTGAAGTAAACATTCATACCTAGAATAATCCTGAAAACTGAAGAATTTCATCTCCCACAAAAATGAAGAGTCCTTTTTACGACACAAGTATCACATTTGACAACACAACACCAGTGGAACTCACAACCACAGCTGGTTGAAGCAGTTATTCTCGTGCGTCGCACGCGCCAACCACATACTTTGCATAAATTTCGACAGCTTTTTCGCTCTGCAGAACTTTCATATATCTTCTTTTTATTTCGTGAACACAGACGATTTTCTGTTCCATTTAGACCTAAACTTTTGTTTTCTTTACAATAGTTTGGTGAAGTCTCGAGATATGCTAATTGTTTTTCTGAGAGCAAATTGAATTCATTTCCTCTTACTTTATTGCCAAGCCTCAATTGTCCGTCGTAATAATTAACGTGTA
The DNA here is from genome assembly GCA_032359645.1 of Pododesmus macrochisma. Taxonomy (NCBI): domain Eukaryota; kingdom Metazoa; phylum Mollusca; class Bivalvia; order Pectinida; family Anomiidae; genus Pododesmus; species Pododesmus macrochisma. Next base: position 7,016 of record JAUMGZ010192985.1, on the reverse strand, counting down.
CAGCCGATTTATACTTTCGTTTTAAATAAAACCCAACAGACCGGAAGCTACCTAGCTGTTGCCAACAAGTCTTTATAGAACAACTTCCGGTTACTCCGAGACACTTACATTTCATCTTTGCTGTTCTTCTAACACTCTGTAATATACAATAAATAATTAAATAAACGTATAGTCACTACGTACACGTCTTCCAATACCGAGTACAATTGTTCTGTTGTTTTTTAATCAATAAATAAAGAAACACACCAATTTTAAGCAAGTAGATATAAAAGTAAAAACGTACGCTTTGGGCAAACTGTTAAATACTTCAAACCATTTTAAAGGGTTTTTTTTTAATTTGAAATCAAATAGGTCAATAGTAAAAGGCATAGTGATATATAATATCTTCGTTGAAGACCGTTACTTTGGCAAATGATTTTTTTTAATACTATGGATTTTATACTTTTATAATACTAGAGTTCAAGGGTGAAGGTAATTTTGACATTTATGCCTAGGCATAGCGTTTTATTTCACGAAAAACATATAGTTATTTTAAGAAAGTAGTTTTGTATGGGACTATTCTGGAGATCCATGTATTTTATTTGACGTTGTTGAAACTTGCGGATAATGATACACGTGCGTGTTACATGTCGTTTTTTTATGAAGATGATGTAATATCGTAAGATCATGCAATGTAGATATGTACAATCAGTGCGTCGCATACTAGTAAACTCATCAACCTATACTTTTGATTGATATAAGCTTTAAAGCTTGTTTCCGAATCCTCTTTATTTATAGTTTATATAGTATGTATACATGCCATTTCAATAACAAAACGTTGTTTAAACTAAGTAAGTTTATGAATACATATCTTGTACATGAAGTTTAAAAATCTAAAACTGTCATCTTATATTATATTTATCGGACAAGACCATACATCCCCAAACATCCACGACAAAGGGAAAAGGTGAAGACAGACATTTCTTATTTAAGCTAATAAATGTAGAAAATCCAACATAGATTATTTTTTGTTAGTGTCCCCAAAGATAATTGATTTAAATTTAATACCTTTCTCCCTGCGCCATTATTCTGTAGATTCATGGCGGCCTGTGCGTCTTTACTGGTGACGAACGAGTCCTGAATGTGTTTAGATATCGTTTCTCCAAATCTGATGTTGTCGCTGCATCCACTCCACATCCAGTCATGTCCACCTGAAACAGAATCGAACCTAGGAATACATTTATATATTGGAAAGTTTAAGTATAAAATAAGTATATTCTACCTTTCATTCCGTCAATAGATCTGTTAGTTTAAGGCTATATAGTTTGCTTGTTCACATATCGCCATTCACTTCATCTCTGAACCCGTTACAACAACAAAGTTTGTTCACGTATTCCTGGTTTCTTTACTAACCTTCCGCTCCGTCTCTGGACCTGTCACACATACACACACAGTTTGTTTGTTTATATATGTATTGCTGGTGTCATTCTCACATTTCACTTGTTTCTGGCCCTGTTTATGCTACCAATTTGTTTGTTCACGACCCATTTCTGATTTCTTTTCTTACCTGCCACTCTGTCTCTGGACATCCTATAGCTACAGATATTTTGCTCACACATTGCTGGTTTCTTTTTTACCTTTCACTTCGTCTCTGGACCTGACAAAAATGCACTTACAGGATCTACGAGTTTCGTGTCCAAATTTGGTATTTGAAGAACTGCAGACTTTAATTGTGAATTACATATTGAACACGTATTGGTTTTATGATAATTGAAACATTCTTCAAAATAAAAATCGAAATCATATGAAATTAAGGTGAATACTAAAAATTTTGTTCTTCAATAAGTGAATTTTAGCAACAGTTATTAATAGAAGTTCTGTACAAAGAAGTCGAGTATCAATTACAGGTAGCTCTGAATGTAAATCAATGTGTTGAATATGCCATTACGAGATGTTTACTTGACGACATGTTTGTCTTCAATGCGCATGCGCATTCTTCGGATCAAGCCGGGGTTGTATGATATTGGCTGGCTTTGAATCGATTTTTTGTCGTACCGACAGAAATACAACATACAGATAAAATTGCAGAAATTCGTGAATGAAACATAAATACGGACATTTAAGCTTTTTTTTCGTGTTTTATTGACATATAATAAATCAACTATGTAACAACCGCACAGTGTGATTTTTACACGAAACGAGTAGATCCTATGTCTTTAACATTTTAAAATTCGTATTGTGGGTGCATTTCAGAGTTGTGTCTCTTTTAACGTGTTGGCAAGCTATTGGTTGCCGAAAATACAAGTTTGTTTCGCTTAAGTTATCACTCATCGTCTCGCGAATATCATTTTATAAAGTCTAGTTTTAATGTTTACTTTGTGATTATAAAATAGGATGGATATTGGGTAGATGCTGAAGGACAAGACAGGTCTTCGGTGCGATGAATAAGTTATATGGTTCGGCCTCTTCCCCTATAACTTTTCATGACCCTCTTTGGTTCTGTAGGGGGTCAGTAGCAAACCATATGACTAATAATGTTTGTTTTTTCCCTTTCTTACCCTTCACTCCGTCTCTGGACCGATCACACTTAAACAATTTGTTTGTTTTCATTTCTTACCTTTCAGTTCGTCTCTGGACCTGTCACAACTACACAGTGTGTTTGTTTTCCTTTCTTACCTTTCACTCCGTCTCTAGACCGATCACAATTACACAGTTTGTTTACTCCAAGGTTACACGTCTCTATCAGGTCAAACATGATACCAGCTGCATTCAAGCCTTGTACAAATCCTATCTCTCTATTACCTGTGAATTGAATCATTTAAATATTCTTATGGTGAATTTTTCCTCTAGTTTTCCAATCGTAATATCTAAGTTATTTCAGCCTTAAACAACAATAAGCAATAATTGGTTACCTTGGTTACCCAAAGACTTACATTACTTTGTGGTTTATGATATACATGTTCTTTTAAAAACAGTATTACATAAGGTGGTCAAATGGTTTTTGTATTTAGTTGTTTTATTGGGGTTAAACATCCATTTGAAAATATGTCTACGTCATACAAGACAGTTGTTTGCTTCTGACAGTGCCATGATGGCGACTTTATAGTGCTGTCTTACTGAAATACCACGACACAGACATCTTGACATGATGCTTCACTCGGTCAAATTATATCTTCTGACACCAGTCCTTATCCAACCCAGCATTATGAGTGCTTACCTATTTTCGACGTATTATGTGTGACATAGCTTGGAATCCAACCTACCGCACATGAGATGAACACTCTCCAAACTGAGCTTTCTCGGCTGTCAAATGAAAAATGCCCTATGTCGGAAAGAACTAGAACATCAAAAGAGGTAGTGAACGTTTTTTAAAGTCAGTTCTACCACTGTCATAAAGAACATGCACACTTTTTTTAACGTTCACATAGCATGGTTTAAAAAAAACTTATTAAAAAAAACTTAGGCATACGATCATTGAACTTGTATCGACTATTTCTATAAAATATACAACCGGATTTGAGAATGACATGCGTGTTTTTTACAATACCATCTTGATAACAGAGAAACAGGATGAAGATTTCATATACTTATTTAATAAAATGATACGCAGATCAAACGCTCATAAAATATATATTTATAAAACGCGATGTCAGTCGGCTAAAAAACGAAAATAAATATAGAATTAAATGGAGGGTGACACACAAGATATAAATTACAAACTTTAGCAAAACAGGAGGTGAAGAATGAAGCTTCCTAAGTTTAAGTAGGATATAATGACTTTTAGATAAATGTTTAGAATAAAAATAATATTTACGGCGTGGAACCAGAAATGAGAATTAACAGAATGTTACTTTAGCTGGAATAGAGTATTAAAAAATTTTCAATAAAAAAAATTAAGAGGCGAATCAAGAGAAAATGATACGTTGATGAAGAATAATATAGTGATGTAATGGGTTTAAAATAATTGTAAAAAGACAGCGTTTATAATCCATTTATAAAATATAAATAAACGTAACCGAGTATGTTAAGATTAAAAAAAATCAGTGACGTTGTAAAGAAATTGACGTTGTAAAGAAATTGACGTTGTTGAATAAGAACAAAAGGAAAGGTTACAGCATAGTTTTAGAACAAAAAGAAAAGTGACGGAGCGGGTGTTGAATACGAAGAAGTCACCGAGTGGGTTCCAAAAAAAGAATATAAATGGATAGGGAACCGAAATGAAGGATGAGCGACGGCTATGATAGTATATTGACGACATTGGTATAGAATTAAAAGGAAAGTGACGGTGTTGTTTTAGCATAAGTTGCTGGTTGATCATAAAAAAGAAGAGTAGCGTATGGACGGCGAAAAGTGATAGCATGGATTTAGAACAGTGGCGGTGTTCATTGATAATTTAAATTTATCTACATGTATTTGTATTTTATGAATTGTGTTGAAAATATGGAAGTGACGGAGTAGAAAAGGGTTAAAGATAAGTAGAAAATAAGCCAGCAAAATAACAGGATGAGAAAAGAAAAACAGAGAACGGAATGGAATGGAATAGAAAAATATATAAAAATAACAGAGTGGGAATAGAATAAAGAAAGATTATTTTCGAATAAAAAGGAAAGCAACCGTTTTTTTAATAAAGTAAATATAGAGAAAATTAACGGGATGGGAAAATAGAAGAAAAATACCGTAATGATTACAGCATAAAAAGTGAAGTACCCTAATAGTAATAGAGAAAAGAAAAACATGATGGTTACAGAATAAAAGGGGAAATACCGAAATAGTAATATATAGAGAGAAAAGGACGAAAAATTACGCATCGGGAGGAGAATATGAAGAAAAGTGACGGAAAGGGAACAGATGATAGAAAATAATAGGATAGTTATAGAAATGACGGAATGGGAATAAAATAAACATAGGAGTCATGAAATGGGAAGTAAGTCGTGACATCATACTCATGGAAGTTAAAAATGAGGTGTTTAGTGGGACAGGTTACAGATAAAATAAAACATCGTGATTAGTACACGTAACCCCGGGGGACAGACATTCATCATAGTACACCCGTGTACGTATATATACCACATACGTCCGAGAGGCTCCGAAAGGGTTTATGACACTGAATATAATTTTCATCATCAGTTTTCCTCCTTTAATATTGTTTCTTCAGTGAAATGTTTTCGATTTTTACCAGTACGCATAATTACCTGAAAACGTAAAACTTTAAAACGTTTAAATGTTTTGGTTTGAAAAGCGGACAAATGAGACCCTGAAAGCCCCACACAACTTGGAAACGCGCGTTCAGTCCCCTTGGTTTGTGCTCTTCCAGCTGGCTGCTGCCGTTTTAAAGTTTTACGAATGAAAAACTAATTCAAAACATCAGAGAGAGATTCAGTTCGCAAACTATGGACGCTAGAAAATGAAAACAGGTGTGTCGGTGAAATCATTACTCTTCATCGTCCTGTGTTCATCGCCATATCTGATTGGCTGTTTGAATGGATCTCTTGTCAATATCTACGAATTCGATCGTGATGGCGTAAAGGGAGGTATGTACATGAACTATCATGAACTTTAATATACTTTCATAAACTGAATGCGTGGAAAATCATATTGTGGAATGCATGTACAACTGAATAATGAATTTGATGATGTCAGTAATGTTATTGGGGTAACTATTCTCCAACCTGTAGGCTTTCCTAGCCACCCAGCCATTGTTTAACTAATTCTTGACCATCCCAAATTTATATTCTATTTAGTGTTTGCTGACGTCGGCTGTGCCATAGCCAGACAAACAGACGGTTTCTTGTCCAGTTAAGATATCTTTTTTATTGTTGGTTTGGGTTTTTTTCCCCACAGTACCGTTTACTAAAAGTGGTTCACAAAACCCATATATAGATAACACCCCTGAGTAATTATGAAGTAGTACCTTTCTCTTATACTTCTCTTACAATATTTCTGATTTTTTTTAATCGAAATTGATAATATCAATATTCAGAGTTAAAAATTACCTACAAAATCAAAGCTTAATTTATGTAAATATTTCAAAATTGCTATAATATGATATCATTGTTTAATGAATAAAATCACAAAATCCTATCAAAAATTAAAATAAAAACCGCTCGTTCTTCAATTCAAGCAATTAGGTATACTCTTCTTTTAAAGGTAAAACATCTAGTGATAGGCATAACAGTACCTTTCATTGATGTGACAATTCTTAATAAATACTTCAAAAATAGAGCTATCAGAAACTAGAAAAAGCTAAAAATATTTTATTCTAATAAAGTGAACAAATACAGTTGAAAATTGCAATAGATGTTTTCCCCTTAAAAAGAGTCAGTGCGTAACAGTGATGAAAGGTGATATAATCCAGGGTTAACTCTTGGATGTGCAATAGCGACATTTCATGAATATCCCTACAGATAGATACACTCTGAATTCATATCACTAAGGGCCCCAATATGACCTACCCAAATGTACAATTATTTTAGGTATAAGGGCCAAAACTTTGAGTTCTTTCACCTATTGGATTTGTATATAATTATATAGGAAGGAGGTCATTGGACCTTTTATAAAGCCCATTTAGTTTTTCAACAGGATAATCTCTGATAATCTACTATTGGTAAAGTTATATAGAGATTTATACAAAGTCCAAAGGCCAAAGTCAAAGGGTTAAAGAAACAATGTTTTAGAACATACTCTCGAGTAATCATCCTGCTTATTTGCATTTTGTGTATTATTCACTGAAACAAACTAATTTTTTCCCTCTGTCATCTGTGAAATAAGTTACAAGGAATTATTGCGGACACTGCTTTGCTTTGATGATGAAATTTGCTTTGGTACAAGCAGTGGGATGTGATCTGCAGGATAGAACATATTTAAAAACGATATATGTTCAAATAAAACGTTAAACATGAACACTTATTAAGGGGGAGTGGTTGATATTGTTGTTATAATTGTTGTCTTAAATTGACTGTTTATTTTTCTCTTCACAGACAGGGAACGTGTTTACTTTGAACATTTAAAACAAACATTCCAACAGAACCCTGAAGTTG